>JAVJIF010025807.1:0-64544 GCA_038442645.1 Agave tequilana | reverse complement strand
CCAATGCCAGCGCCACACTGGCTGCCAGCCCTGACATGAAGCCGATGTAGCATGTCAGGAGTATATTCTTAAAAATATTTTTAAAAGAGGTCTATTTTTGAAATTATTTTAGAATTATTTTTTAAAATTATCGTTCGAAAATGATCATATCACGCCAACCTTGTACACTCGCTGATAGCTACAAATTGGATCACTATGAATTCTGGGGGCAAATTCATAATATTCATGGGACATGCTCAAAGAGAGTATAATCGGATGCATTGCGAAGGAACCTGGCTCGATCGTGCCGATCAACCGGTGAGACATGAAAAAAAAAGGAAACTCACAATTGCCTAAAAGGAAAACTGTTTTATCTTGATTTACTTCTTCTGCTTCAAGTCATCTCCTCTAACTCAATTGGAGTTTCTTAGATCATCATCTCCTCTTGAAAAATAAGGCAAAATCTTAACAATCTTCACCTTGACTTGTTTTCAAGTCTTTAGCAAAACAACTTGAGAATTTGGGTTACTACCTTAATTCTTTCCTTAGTTGTAACCATATCGTGAAGCCTTTCACCTTGCCCTTTCTCCGCGGGGCCTTTGGCGGATTCACCGCCTTGCCTTGGGTCATCTCGAACCTCACCTGAATGCACCCTTTCTATAGTCGTCCTGCAACTCTTAAACTCGTTGCAGTTTCCTTGAAGCTCCACCTCGAAGAGCTCCCTTCAAGATTTTCATTGAAACTCCTTGACTTAGTTTCTTTCCCTTACCTTGCATTTCATCACTACCATCACTAGCCAATTCCGCTTTGTGACGCCTTCCCGGCCATGGGGCTCTACTGGTCTTGAGGCAATCCGTCTCTAATTCTGCCATGGTCAAACCAACTTTACATGAACATTGTCAAGAACTTGTCGTGCCATGGTCTTCCACCGATCACTTGGTGATAGACCACGTTCCATCGATGTTTTAACCTGAGACTCACCGACTTCACATAACTGCCATGATCTTACCGGGCCTTCTCGCCACATACTGCCATGGTCTTCCTTCCATGGCTACCATTCACCACTGCATTAATGTTTTCCAGATATATTACCCTGCTGTTGATGATCTTCAAACCTGATAGATCTACCAATACTTGCAATAATCTCACCGTGTCACGAGTAGCTCTTTGTAACTTTGACTGTGATCTCTATTGATTCTTTTAACCGATCTGTACAGAACCTGCATCAGACATTGGAATCTCCTCGATTTGCATTGATCATTGCATCCAGAACGCTGAAAAACATAGGGTTCGACACCTAAATCGTCTGAATTCGACTACAATTGCACGATCTATCTTTCGATCAATATCGTCTATTGATCGTCTTCATCACCCTCCGCTATTTTTCCTTTGACTTGCTGTCGCAGTGAGCTTCCATGGGATGTCTTATGCGATGCCTCCGTGAGCTCATCGAGCCCGTCTTATCATCTGTCATTAGCGATGATCCGATCATCACCTTCACATCTACTGTGTTCAGATTTGAGCATCATTGGCCTTGACGACTCCACCTTAATCAATATATTTCAAAAGTCATCGATCTTTACCTTAGAACAAATCTGAACTTTCTTGTTATCTTCTTCATTTTGATGCCTCCGCCGAACTCCGTCGACTTGACATCTTCTTCTTCATCTAGAGCATTCGAGTTTTGAACGAACACCATCAGCTTTGATAACATTTGTTGTGACAAAATTAATGTACTCCGATACCAATTATTGTGTGCATAACCCGAAATACCATGCTTACTATGATACCAATAATTGAAAAATACGAGATCCTTACCGATGACCTCAAACACGCCATGAGATCGATTACCTCAAGCACACAAGATGAATATTAAAAGATATAAGAAGAAGAACACACAATTTAACGTAGTTCAGCCTAAACTTGGCCTACATTTATGGGGAAAGAACTTGAGAGAGCTTTATTAATAAACTTGATACAAAGAGATCTAACATTTTTCTTGATGACACAAGAGTATTCACCTTCCCCTTGAATCTACGCCTAGATTATAAGAGTATACCTTCTCTATGCACCTTCATCTTACTTCTCTCTTTCTTGGCTTTTTAGGGCCTTCTTGACTTTTTATGGCCTCATATTGTTGTTCACCACAGCTTTCTTCTGCTCTTCTTCTCCACCTAAATCTTAGTTTACAATTCTTTATTTATAGGATTTTATAATACAACTCTTATTGGGACTTGACCATTAGATGCTTGAAGAATCTTGATCGATCCTATTAAGAGCTAATGTCCTTGATCTAGAAGGATTTTAGACCTTTTAATCTTTAAAAACAAATCTTCATTGAATAAGAATTGAATCCTATTCATACTCCTCCTGAAAAAAAAACTCGCAATCGCCTGAAAAGGAAACTATTTCACCTTGATTTGCTTCTTCTGCTTCAAGTTATCTTCTCCAACTCAATTGGATTTTCTTGGACCATTCTCTTTCTTAAAAAATAAGCAAAATCCTAACAAGATAGATTTGTCTACTTCCAGAAAGAATTAAAACTAAATATTTTTCATTCAAATTCAATAATAAGTTAATAAAGTAGAAGATATATTCAGTTAAAGTAGATCTACTTCGTTTAAAGTTCCTAATTAACTAAAAAATAAGTGTTCAAGCTTTTTTTGTCTATGCATCATCTAAGCACAAAATGGATAGCTGAAAATAATGTTACCGAGATTTATAGTTTTCACTCTCAAAACCAATTGAGAATATGTACTCTCAGCTAAAAAAAAAAAAATTAGGGCTTTCTTAGCACGTGAAATCAACTATATATAAATTCGAAGATTAACACAAACAAGCACTTTGAAATATGATACAAGACTGTAACAGAACAAATCAGTACGAAATTTTAACTCTCTTTTCTAGTAATTTAATTATTGCAATAACCACTTGCAAAACTCGAATAATTTGGACACTGAAACTCTCTCTTTAATAATATCACATTGTTTGTAATTGATTTTTAATTTTGTTCCCTATGTTTTGTGATCAACATGGGCCTGGTGCCTTAATTCCATATAAATGTGGAAATAGTAAAGTTTGATCCAAACCTCAAGTAGGAAGCGTTTACTGAGATTAAATCATTATTTTCTTTAAAAAGGGATCTTTATCTTGTTCATTAATTGGTAGCTATATACAGCATTGAAAGTTAATTTCCATGATAGAAATTTGTGTTTGAATAGATTGAAACTGTGAATAATTAGGTGTTTGTCATCAATAGAGTGCATAATAAGTGGAAGGACAAACTATGGAATTTTCTTTAATAACAAGATTAGATTTTTGTTCATTAACTCTAATGCCGCTGTGGGTCACAACAAGTGGGAACTTTGGCATGGTGGACCTAAAATTATCGAAATTTCTTTAAATAGATGAATCTTTTTTTTTTAATCCTTTTTTTGAATAAAGATCGTAGCTTAGTCTTGAATTTGGAACCTTTTATTTCCCAACCCAACCATTTTATCACTAAGCCTGGTCCTTGTAGTATGAATGAATCTTCTTCTGGTAATTACCTTTTCAACATATGAACATGGAAGGTTCTTGGGGAAAAAAAAAATTAGAGAGAAAAGATGGTTCTTGCTGTTTAAAGAAAAATGGAACATGCTATGTTTGCTCTACACAATGTTAAATGTAAGTAGTTCATAAGTGTTCATAACTAGTACTTGTTTTTAGAAGATCAATGGGTAATTTCTCTTAATTATTATAAGTTGTATTCATTTCAACCTTCTAAAGAAAAGCTAGTTTCTTTATGTGCGCATGTTATGCGTGTGTGTAAAATGCTAGTCATGAGACATTGTGAAACACAATATCATTGATTGCTATTTATTTTTATTTTTTAGACTATTCATTATGCATATCAACTTTAATGATGTAATAAATCTCTTAAAAATTCATATTCCTCAAATTTCCAACTATATAACATTATATGAATGTTTTAGGGAGAAAAAACAAAGGCCTCAACCTACAAGCTTTCATTAGCTTTGTGCTATATCCAGTGCTTTCCACGTACGGTCAGTTTTTTTTTATTTTAAGAGGACCATTTCTTGTAGTATTTATATTTTATGATTGAAGTCTCGTTTTCTAATCGTCAACCGATAGGTTTCATGTATGGACCTCTCTTTCTTTGGTTTTTTGCTGGCTAGTTAGCGTGTGTGGTAATTTTTTTTTTTTTGGGGGTGTCCTGCATGGGGTTTGATAATGATGGCCATAATGGACGCGGAAACAATCTCATTGGTAACAACTGTGTGTGTTGCCAACCTTATTTCCTGTTAGATTTTTTTTTTTCCCCTTCTCTTTTCTGAATTTTAATACACAAATCAGTTAGAAGGCACCAGATTGCATAATGAACAAATTTGCTTTAAAACAAAAACAAAACCCAAAATAAGGTCGCAGTCAGATGATGCATTGACTTGCACCAGCCCACAATGCATGAATGTCAAAACAAATGTAGGGTACAAAAGCACCAAAGGCCCATTCATGCAAGCAGTCACGGCTTCTCCTTCTTCTTCTTCATCTTCTTCTTCTTGTTCAAAATTTCAAACCCCCACAGATTCAAAGATTCAAACTGTTTATTCTCTTCTGGTTGCGGGATTTAGCCGTGCATGTCTGTAGAATATTGCATCTTTCAGCCAGAATCAAAATTAACATGTTGGCGAATTGCATACACTTACCTATTTAATTTGATAATGGATCAGCTGCTAGATTCTTAACAGAATAGAAGACAGTATTGTGTTGAGGAACAGTCGATACCAAGCAACTAGAGTCGTGTCAGAATCTTATGCCATGAAACTTTTATTCAGCTGTTCTGAGAAATAGAGGGGGATTTATCAACTTTCCATGATGACAGAAATGTGTCAGTAATTTAGACCAAAGTATAGTGCACATGCATCGATTATTGTTGGAGCTAATGACTTTCTTTGTAGTCGCAAGGCATAAGGCCTCACGTCATTGAAATTTAACAACAGAATAATTGGCAATGATATTAACTGAAATATGTTTAAGCATAATGTTGTGCCCTGTAACATCATCAAGGTCTTCACTACTCAGTTAACTTCGCTACTCCTTTAGGGCTTGTTAGCACTAAAACGAGATCTAACAAGCGTTACTTGCTTCCTTAACTGTGTCAAGTGGTATCAAAGGTTTGGCTACTTTCTAGCAATGGCGAGAAACGACGATGTTTTGCAAGTCCCATTTTCAAGGATGAGCACTGTTGAGGGGAGTTCGGCGTTATCAAATCAACTTTGGACATTATACTCCAAGAGCTCAAGAGATTGTCTCTCAATATCGATGATCGAACTCTAACCGATGATACATACCGAAGCGGATGGGGTCATCCATTAACTAATCTTTCACCACCACCTCAACTCTTACATCCATCACAACAACCTTCACCAAATCAGCCACCTCCATTACAACCACCTCCTTATCAGCCCCACCACATCATCCACTATCAAGTCATTCTCTACGAAATTCCCAATTTGATGAATTCTCCGACAAAGAAAAATTGGGCACCCCCACATACAATACGATGATTTTGAAGACGAACATGAAGATGAAGAGATGGCTTATGAAAGACGAAGAGGATTTTCTAATCCTAACCCAAACAGGGGAGGCGAATTTCCTAACCCTAACAGGGGAGGCGAATTTCCTTATCCTAGAGAAAGAGGGTACCCAAGTCCTAAATAGTATCAGATGAAAGTTGAGAATCTTTCTTTAGTGGGAATCTTGATATTGAATCCTTCTTGGATTGGTTACCCCGCCATCTTTGCCTCGTGCTCGCAGACCGGAGACAACACTCATGTCTTGTTTCTATGCAGACGAAACTACGTGGCCTCGTCGTACGCAACCAGGAGCCCACATGCAGATAACGACGAAAGCACCACCACCCGCATTCATTGCTCCTCGTGCCCACTGGTCTGTGTGGCCCTCTTGCGGATGTTGTTCGCTTTCTCGGGCACTGATTCCACGGAAAAGAAACGATAGACCACATACACAGGGAACCAGGGCGAAACTGCACGGAAATGATTTAGGTACAGTGCTAATGATTGTAAACAACGATCACAGGGAATGAAAACATGAAGGAAAATTTAGCCGCCGGAAATAAATTTTCTAAAATGATTGATTTTTTTTAGAAATATATTTTGTAGAAAATATTTTTAAAACAAAATTTCTTAAAATGAAAACAGAAACAAAATAAGACTCAAGAATCCTAATTTATTTTAAATTTTTCAAGAAAAATGTTCCTAAAAGAAAACAAAGAAAATGATCCGATAAAAAAAGACTCCTAAAAACAAATATGAATCTCCCCCACACCTAAATTGTGTTATGTCCTCGTGCAAGAGCATAAATATATCAAACAATACACACATGAATATAGGCATATGATCATGATAATCAAATGAATCAAGCATATAGGATAAACAATGTGGAACATAATGAAATACTAGAATCGGAAAGAACTCATAGTGCACTGAAGAATCTCTGTACAGAGCTGACTGAAATATCATTCCTTATATGTATGAATGCTTCATGTATACCTGTATCACTTACAATAACTTGGCACATAGGTTAGCGAGAAAGATACATAAAAGACTCACACATTAAAGACTACATTGACTCGACTAACTAAAAGAAAAAAAATTAAAAAAGACTCACATACTCGAAGAATATAAAAAGTAGTCTACAACTATACAACTTCACATCTTCCCTCATACCTAGATTTTTCTAGATCCATTTCTCGAGCTCGCTTTTCATCATTCTAATGGGTTTTTTTAAGGGACTAATTGGAAAAATCAATCTTTTTGTCATCATTGTTTTTATCCTCTTCAATTTGTTCATCACCTTCCTCAATCTCATGTTACTTTTCTTTCAACTTCTGCTCCTCACAAATTTATCATCATTACACAACTCAATTGGAGTGTCCACAATATGATTGCCTAGAAACTTAAGCTCATCCAAAAAATCACCTCAAAAATTTGATCAATAATTTTCTTTAGAGGTGTGTGACTAACCAAAGTATCCCTAATCAATTCATCGAAATACATGTTCATCTTCAAAAAGGTTATCAAAGCTTTGGTCAATTTGAGGTTCTTGAGTTATATTTTTCAAAAGATTGATCATTGGTTGGCTAATCAAAAGTAAAGATACTCAAATCATGTGATTTTATTTTAAATGGGGCTTTAGGTGTGTGCTCAATTTCTCAACATGATTAGATGAAATTTTATGCTCCTCAACAAATTTCTTTTCACAAAATGCATTAAATTTTTCCTCAATTTTTTTATCAAGAAGCAAAAGTTCATCGTTAACACATTTGTCCTCACAAAAAATATCAGCATCCTCCAAAGAAGGTGTATGTGTAACCAAGTAATCTCTAGATAATTCATCCAGACATGTAGGGTCATCATCAAAATCACACATTTCATGCACATGTACAACTTTCTCAACCTGCTTCTCATGTTTAAACTCTTTCAATTGATTCAAGTGAAGTGATAGAATGGACTCGAAGGGCATATGTAATACCCCGTTCCCGGAATACGTACTTAGTTGCGTATTCAGATTTTCCGATCGTATTTTTTCGATTTGTTTCCTGTTTTGTTTTTGCTTTATGAATTCCTTATATGATTGTTTTGTCTTGGATTTGGATTCGTGGACTCGGAGTCAGTCCCAGTCCGAACCAGGAACCCGATTATAGTATATTATTCGATTTGGTCTTTCCGGTGATTAGATTTGACCGATTTTAGTTTTAAATATCATTTTCCATTATTATATATTTTTTATGATTTTCTAGATTTTTCTGGAATTAAAATGAATTTCTTCAAAACCGGTGTCGGCCAGTGCCGCTGACCGATTCCCGGATTTTTAATTCACAAACCACTTGGAATTTCTCGAAGAGTCTTTAGACGATTCTTCTTAGAGTAATATTTCCTACCTAAATCCTTTTTCTACAGATTTTACGAATTTATGGATTTTCCGCCGGAGTCGGTAGAAGACTGATTCCAGTATTTTTATTTCATAAACAGCTACGAAATTCTAGATGGTCCTTTAGACTTTAATTCTTAGAATCATATTTTCTACCTACATTCATTTTCTGAGGATTTTATGATTTTATGAAAATTCCTTCGGAGTCGGTAGGTAACTGATTCCGGGATTTTTAGTTTTAAAACTATAAAGTATTTCTTAAAAAGGATTTCACTATTATTCTTAATATAATATTATGGATTTTTGATGTTTATTTCGGGTCGTTCCGAGATACTTGAATTTCGGACGATTCCGGTATTTTCCCGAAAGATTTCCATATCTGCAACTGAATCCCGGGAATCCGCCACTTTCATTATTTTTATATTCCTTTCCAAGAGAAATATCTTCTCTTTATCAATTCTTTTCCATTTTTCCTTTTCCTTTATTCTTTTCTTCCTCCCTAAGCTTCCATTTTCATCCACACATTTCCACCAATTCTCCACCACATAAATCTCCACCTCACCCTCCACCTCACCACCTTCCACCATCTTCTTCTCCACCTCACCCCCTCACTTGGCAAGCTCCTATTGGCCAAGAGAAACACCTCACTCTCCACTTTGCAATAAGCCCCTCCCTTTTATTTAATTGCAACACCTTTACAAATCCAAAACCCTATAAATACTTTCCCTTTACATTTCTATTTCTCTTTTTCCTTCTCTTCATCCTCTTCATCAAAACCCTAAACCCCCACCCTTTCCTTCATCTCCATGGGAAACACCACCAAGGTCAACAACAACTCCACCAAGGCTCCACCTTCTTCTTCATCATCAACACCACCATCACTCCATCACCAACCACTACTTTTGGTGAGTGTTCTTCATCACTTAGACTTGTCTAAATTCCTAGTATACTTGTATCTTCATATCTTGTGTTCCTATGTCATCAAAATCATATTTTTAGCCATCAAATATAACCCCAACAAAAATCTGATTTTTAGACCAACAGCAGCATTTTTCAGAACTTCGGTCGACCGGCCCAAGGGGGGCAGTCGACCGATGTGCACAAACGTGCACAGTTTTGAGTAGGCGGTCGACCGGTTCACCAACCAGTCGACCGGTAGAAAACCTGGAGCTCACGCATTTTGTCCGGTCGACCGGCAGTCGACCGGCACTCGACCACCAAACCTGGAGCTCACGGCCTTGTATCGGTCGACCGGCAGTCGACCGATCACTCGACCGACCTGTATTTTTCGGTCGACCGGCAGTCGACCGACAGGCGACCGTCCTGGCACTGTTAGTGTACCGGTCGACCGGCCATTGACCCAGTCGACCGTTAGTCTGTTTTAGGCCAAAATCTGTTTTCTGTGGAAAAATCCTAACTCTCTAGAACCCAGTTTTAGTCAACTTGACCTGACTGTTAGCCGACTTAGGATCACTATTAGTCGACTACCCCATTTCTCCTAGTCGACCAACTTCTTTATTAGTCGACCACCCATTCCACCTAGACGACTAACTTTGCCTATCTGTTATAGTTGATTCCCTTCTTGAACCTGAACCCTACCCACTAGACTTACATCACATATAGGTATCACTTGACTTGTCACTTGACAAACATCGTCTTCTATTCTTTTTCTCTCTCATCTTCACTCTACATATTTATATCACAGGTTGTGGCGCATCCCGAATTATGTGGATTCCGGATATTTCGGCGTTTTGGTGATTTGGGCGAGTATTCTTACTCGCTACCTTCTTGCTTCTTATTTCATTGATTCGCTTCATGTTTTCATATACTTTATGTTATATATCTTTTACTGCTTTCTACTATGCGTGGCCGACCCTTCGTGGTCGTTGACTTCTGAGTTTCTCCTATGATTGCCATGCTATTATTTCAGACTTGTCATTGCTTCAGACTTGTCAATTGCATGTTTCCTTTTAACACATGTATATCACCTTGGTAACTGTGTTATCATCTGACTACCTGACATGCCACTATTTGGCAAGACCTGTATGTTGTACCATGACTTACCCAGACTATCATCTATCTCCTGACTTGACTGGTTACTTGATACATATCACCACTTGTCATGCTATCTCTTGACACCAAGCATGATGCACCGATTCTTATAATTATCATGATAAAGGGAATGTAACACCTGATTACCGTTATATACTGATTACTGTTATGTATACCTGTTAAGATATTGTTCATTCCCTTAATCTGATAATTATGTTAATAAACCATAAAGGACAACTTGTATGGGAATGGGAGGAAGTGATGGATGCCGGAATGATACCTTGCTTATAGTAATGGAATAAAATATTGACGACTTGTGGTAGTGGAACCATGAGTTCCACAGAAGACATGTGATTAGGGGGACTTTGGGCCTCCAATACTGGTTCCAGGTGTATGGAAATTACTATAAGAAGTGATATCAGTTCTCCATCTACTTCCGTTACAACCCTTGGCTTGCTTATATATGGATGTATGTGGGTTGGCCGTACACCAGGTCACATACCTAGATATATGGGTCAGACAAGTAATAATAATAATAGTCACCTGTCATGATTCCTGTTAAAGTACCTGTTATGATTCCTGTTGCACTTGCTATGCATGTCATGATTCCCGTTTTGTATTCTTGTTTGACTTTCATATGATTTGCAACTCTGATTCTATACGCTTGGATATTCTGTGGCATGAGATAAAGGTATATAGATGAGGGTTTCCTTGTTTGGATTATTCCTTCGATGTATTAGTCTCATGGGACCGTAACCTAAGCGTATACAATCACCTTGCATGAAATCAGTTTTACCTTAGATTTCCGGTTTTCTTATGATTGTATTATGACCGTCCATATATGTATTTCATTTGTGTTCTAACCCTCCTGTCTTCTGAGTTTGACACTTGTGTTCCTCCTGGCTCGCCACCTGGCATTGTATCATACTCGCCTGGGGAGTTTCACTGACTCCCCTGGATTCTCATGTCCAGGTCTTGGAGCTTGGAGCGTGAGGATTTCCCCCTGTTATTGATCAGAGTAGCGTAGCGGTAGCGTGGTCTCTCCAGTTACCTCGTGAGCACTCTTTTGTACTGTTCATATACATGTATCTTTTATGTTGTCCATACATGTATATCTTTTGTATTCCCGCATTTGCGCATATTAGTGATATGATATTCATGTAATATTAGATCACTACTGGTGATAATTCTGTAATTGGATATATGTGTTGGAATGTATAATGCACATTTGCTTCCGTACTCTGATTCTTGTCTGTACTGATGCTTAGCGTATATACGGGAGGGTAGTTCGGACCTACGTATATACGTTGCAGTGACGTCCCCATATCCGTGGGATCGGGGCGTTACAGGTTGGTATCAGAGCTTAGGCTCTAACCTCCTCAGTACGTCCAGAAGGCAAATCAATGGTAAAGAGATTTGCAACTGGAATACATGAGTCTTGGTTATACATTCCAACTGCAAGTGCAGAGTTATCTATTTCTTGACTATCTTTCCTTTGATTCTAATTCCTCCTATCCTTTCCCTGTTTTGGTTTTATGAAGCCTTTACTCCGCCCTTGTCCCCTTTGTATTCAATTTGCCCCTTAACGAAATTGCGAGGACGCAATTTTTTGTAAGGTGGGTGGATTGTAATACCCCGTTCCCGGAATACGTACTTAGTTGCGTATTCAGATTTTCCGATCGTATTTTTTCGATTTGTTTCCTGTATTTGTTTTTGCTTTATGAATTCCTTATATGATTGTTTTGTCTTGGATTTGGATTCGTGGACTCGGAGTCAGTCCCAGTCCGAACCAGGAACCCGATTATAGTATATTATTCGATTTGGTCTTTCCGGTGATTAGATTTGACCGATTTTAGTTTTAAATATCATTTTCCATTATTATATATTTTTATGATTTTCTAGATTTTTCTGGAATTAAAATGAATTTCTTCAAAACCGGTGTCGGCCAGTGCCGCTGACCGATTCCCGGATTTTTAATTCACAAACCACTTGGAATTTCTCGAAGAGTCTTTAGACGATTCTTCTTAGAGTAATATTTCCTACCTAATCCTTTTTCTACAGATTTTACGAATTTATGGATTTTCCGCCGGAGTCGGTAGAAGACTGATTCCAGTATTTTTATTTCATAAACAGCTAGGAAATTCTAGATGGTCCTTTAGACTTTAATTCTTAGAATCATATTTTCTACCTACATTCATTTTCTGAGGATTTTATGATTTTATGAAAATTCCTTCGGAGTCGGTAGGTAACTGATTCCGGGATTTTAGTTTTAAAACTATAAGTATTTCTTAAAAAGGATTTCACTATTATTCTTAATATAATATTATGGATTTTTGATGTTTATTTCGGGTCGTTCCGAGATACTTGAATTTCGGACGATTCCGGTATTTTCCCGAAAGATTTCCATATCTGCAACTGAATCCCGGGAATCCGCCACTTTCATTATTTTTATATTCCTTTCCAAGAGAAATATCTTCTCTTTATCAATTCTTTTCCATTTTTCCTTTTCCTTTATTCTTTTCTTCCTCCCTAAGCTTCCATTTTCATCCACACATTTCCACCAATTCTCCACCACATAAATCTCCACCTCACCCTCCACCTCACCACCTTCCACCATCTTCTTCTCCACCTCACCCCTCACTTGGCAAGCTCCTATTGGCCAAGAGAAACACCTCACTCTCCACTTTGCAATTAAGCCCCTCCCTTTTATTTATTGCAACACCTTTACAAATCCAAAACCCTATAAATACTTTCCCTTTACATTTCTATTTCTCTTTTTCCTTCTCTTCATCCTCTTCATCAAAACCCTAAACCCCCACCCTTTCCTTCATCTCCATGGGAAACACCACCAAGGTCAACAACAACTCCACCAAGGCTCCACCTTCTTCTTCATCATCAACACCACCATCACTCCATCACCAACCACTACTTTTGGTGAGTGTTCTTCATCACTTAGACTTGTCTAAATTCCTAGTATACTTGTATCTTCATATCTTGTGTTCCTATGTCATCAAAATCATATTTTTAGCCATCAAATATAACCCCAACAAAAATCTGATTTTTAGACCAACAGCAGCATTTTTCAGAACTTCGGTCGACCGGCCCAAGGGGGGCAGTCGACCGATGTGCACAAACGTGCACAGTTTTGAGTAGGCGGTCGACCGGTTCACCAACCAGTCGACCGTAGAAAACCTGGAGCTCACGCATTTTGTCCGGTCGACCGGCAGTCGACCGGCACTCGACCGACCAAACCTGGAGCTCACGGCCTTGTATCGGTCGACCGGCAGTCGACCGATCACTCGACCGACCTGTATTTTCGGTCGACCGGCAGTCGACCGACAGGCGACCGTCCTGGCACTGTTAGTGTACCGGTCGACCGGCCATTGACCCCAGTCGACCGTTAGTCTGTTTTAGGCCAAAATCTGTTTTTCTGTGGAAAAATCCTAACTCTCTAGAACCCAGTTTTAGTCAACTTGACCTGACTGTTAGCCGACTTAGGATCACTATTAGTCGACTACCCCATTTCTCCTAGTCGACCAACTTCTTTATTAGTCGACCACCCATTCCACCTAGACGACTAACTTTGCCTATCTGTTATAGTTGATTCCCTTCTTGAACCTGAACCCTACCCACTAGACTTACATCACATATAGGTATCACTTGACTTGTCACTTGACAAACATCGTCTTCTATTCTTTTTCTCTCTCATCTTCACTCTACATATTTATATCACAGGTTGTGGCGCATCCCGAATTATGTGGATTCCGGATATTTCGGCGTTTTGGTGATTTGGGCGAGTATTCTTACTCGCTACCTTCTTGCTTCTTATTTCATTGATTCGCTTCATGTTTCATATACTTTATGTTATATATCTTTTACTGCTTTCTTACTATGCGTGGCCGACCCTTCGTGGTCGTTGACTTCTGAGTTTCTCCTATGATTGCCATGCTATTATTTCAGACTTGTCATTGCTTCAGACTTGTCAATTGCATGTTTCCTTTTAACACATGTATATCACCTTGGTAACTGTGTTATCATCTGACTACCTGACATGCCACTATTTGGCAAGACCTGTATGTTGTACCATGACTTACCCAGACTATCATCTATCTCCTGACTTGACTGGTTACTTGATACATATCACCACTTGTCATGCTATCTCTTGACACCAAGCATGATGCACCGATTCTTATAATTATCATGATAAAGGGAATGTAACACCTGATTACCGTTATATACTGATTACTGTTATGTATACCTGTTAAGATATTGTTCATTCCCTTAATCTGATAATTATGTTAATAAACCATAAAAAGGACAACTTGTATGGAATGGGAGGAAGTGATGGATGCCGGAATGATACCTTGCTTATAGTAATGGAATAAAATATTGACGACTTGTGGTAGTGGAACCATGAGTTCCACAGAAGACATGTGATTAGGGGACTTTGGGCCTCCAATACTGGTTCCAGGTGTATGGAAATTACTATAAGAAGTGATATCAGTTCTCCATCTACTTCCGTTAACAACCCTTGGCTTGCTTATATATGGATGTATGTGGGTTGGCCGTACACCAGGTCACATACCTAGATATATGGGTCAGACAAGTAATAATAATAATAGTCACCTGTCATGATTCCTGTTAAAGTACCTGTTATGATTCCTGTTGCACTTGCTATGCATGTCATGATTCCCGTTTTGTATTCTTGTTTGACTTTCATATGATTTGCAACTCTGATTCTATACGCTTGGATATTCTGTGGCATGAGATAAAGGTATATAGATGAGGGTTTCCTTGTTTGGATTATTCCTTCGATGTATTAGTCTCATGGGACCGTAACCTAAGCGTATACAATCACCTTGCATGAAATCAGTTTTACCTTAGATTTCCGGTTTTCTGATGATTGTATTATGACCGTCCATATATGTATTTCATTTGTGTTCTAACCCTCCTGTCTTCTGAGTTTGACACTTGTGTTCCTCCTGGCTCGCCACCTGGCATTGTATCATACTCGCCTGGGGAGTTTCACTGACTCCCCTGGATTCTCATGTCCAGGTCTTGGAGCTTGGAGCGTGAGGATTTCCCCCTGTTATTGATCAGAGTAGCGTAGCGGTAGCGTGGTCTCTCCAGTTACCTCGTGAGCACTCTTTTGTACTGTTCATATACATGTATCTTTTATGTTGTCCATACATGTATATCTTTTGTATTCCCGCATTTGCGCATATTAGTGATATGATATTCATGTAATATTAGATCACTACTGGTGATAATTCTGTAATTGGATATATGTGTTGGAATGTATAATGCACCATTTGCTTCCGTACTCTGATTCTTGTCTGTACTGATGCTTAGCGTATATACGGGAGGGTAGTTCGGACCTACGTATATACGTTGCAGTGACGTCCCCATATCCGTGGGATCGGGGCGTTACAGGTTGGTATCAGAGCTTAGGCTCTAACCTCCTCAGTACGTCCAGAAGGCAAATCAATGGTAAAGAGATTTGCAACTGGAATACATGAGTCTTGGTTATACATTCCAACTGCAAGTGCAGAGTTATCTATTTCTTGACTATCTTTCCTTTGATTCTAAATTCCTCCTATCCTTTCCCTGTTTTGGTTTTATGAAGCCTTTACTCCGCCCTTGTCCCCTTTGTATTCAATTTGCCCCTTAACGAAATTGCGAGGACGCAATTTTTTGTAAGGTGGGTGGATTGTAATACCCCGTTCCCGGAATACGTACTTAGTTGCGTATTCAGATTTTCCGATCGTATTTTTTCGATTTGTTTCCTGTATTTGTTTTTGCTTTATGAATTCCTTATATGATTGTTTTGTCTTGGATTTGGATTCGTGGACTCGGAGTCAGTCCCAGTCCGAACCAGGAACCCGATTATAGTATATTATTCGATTTGGTCTTTCCGGTGATTAGATTTGACCGATTTTAGTTTTAAATATCATTTTCCATTATTATATATTTTTATGATTTTCTAGATTTTTCTGGAATTAAAATGAATTTCTTCAAAACCGGTGTCGGCCAGTGCCGCTGACCGATTCCCGGATTTTTAATTCACAAACCACTTGGAATTTCTCGAAGAGTCTTTAGACGATTCTTCTTAGAGTAATATTTCCTACCTAAATCCTTTTTCTACAGATTTTACGAATTTATGGATTTTCCGCCGGAGTCGGTAGAAGACTGATTCCAGTATTTTTATTTCATAAACAGCTAGGAAATTCTAGATGGTCCTTTAGACTTTAATTCTTAGAATCATATTTTCTACCTACATTCATTTTCTGAGGATTTTATGATTTTATGAAAATTCCTTCGGAGTCGGTAGGTAACTGATTCCGGGATTTTTAGTTTTAAAACTATAAAGTATTTCTTAAAAAGGATTTCACTATTATTCTTAATATAATATTATGGATTTTTGATGTTTATTTCGGGTCGTTCCGAGATACTTGAATTTCGGACGATTCCGGTATTTTCCCGAAAGATTTCCATATCTGCAACTGAATCCCGGGAATCCGCCACTTTCATTATTTTTATATTCCTTTCCAAGAGAAATATCTTCTCTTATCAATTCTTTTCCATTTTTCCTTTTCCTTTATTCTTTTCTTCCTCCCTAAGCTTCCATTTTCATCCACACATTTCCACCAATTCTCCACCACATAAATCTCCACCTCACCCTCCACCTCACCACCTTCCACCATCTTCTTCTCCACCTCACCCCCTCACTTGGCAAGCTCCTATTGGCCAAGAGAAACACCTCACTCTCCACTTTGCAATTAAGCCCTCCCTTTTATTTAATTGCAACACCTTTACAAATCCAAAACCCTATAAATACTTTCCCTTTACATTTCTATTTCTCTTTTTCCTTCTCTTCATCCTCTTCATCAAAACCCTAAACCCCCACCCTTTCCTTCATCTCCATGGGAAACACCACCAAGGTCAACAACAACTCCACCAAGGCTCCACCTTCTTCTTCATCATCAACACCACCATCACTCCATCACCAACCACTACTTTTGGTGAGTGTTCTTCATCACTTAGACTTGTCTAAATTCCTAGTATACTTGTATCTTCATATCTTGTGTTCCTATGTCATCAAATCATATTTTTAGCCATCAAATATACCCCAACAAAAATCTGATTTTTAGACCAACAGCAGCATTTTTCAGAACTTCGGTCGACCGGCCCAAGGGGGGCAGTCGACCGATGTGCACAAACGTGCACAGTTTTGAGTAGGCGGTCGACCGGTTCACCAACCAGTCGACCGGTAGAAAACCTGGAGCTCACGCATTTTGTCCGGTCGACCGGCAGTCGACCGGCACTCGACCGACCAAACCTGGAGCTCACGGCCTTGTATCGGTCGACCGGCAGTCGACCGATCACTCGACCGACCTGTATTTTCGGTCGACCGGCAGTCGACCGACAGGCGACCGTCCTGGCACTGTTAGTGTACCGGTCGACCGGCCATTGACCCCAGTCGACCGTTAGTCTGTTTTAGGCCAAAATCTGTTTTCTGTGGAAAAATCCTAACTCTCTAGAACCCAGTTTTAGTCAACTTGACCTGACTGTTAGCCGACTTAGGATCACTATTAGTCGACTACCCCATTTCTCCTAGTCGACCAACTTCTTTATTAGTCGACCACCCATTCCACCTAGACGACTAACTTTGCCTATCTGTTATAGTTGATTCCCTTCTTGAACCTGAACCCTACCCACTAGACTTACATCACATATAGGTATCACTTGACTTGTCACTTGACAAACATCGTCTTCTATTCTTTTTCTCTCTCATCTTCACTCTACATATTTATATCACAGGTTGTGGCGCATCCCGAATTATGTGGATTCCGGATATTTCGGCGTTTTGGTGATTTGGGCGAGTATTCTTACTCGCTACCTTCTTGCTTCTTATTTCATTGATTCGCTTCATGTTTTCATATACTTTATGTTATATATCTTTTACTGCTTTCTTACTATGCGTGGCCGACCCTTCGTGGTCGTTGACTTCTGAGTTTCTCCTATGATTGCCATGCTATTATTTCAGACTTGTCATTGCTTCAGACTTGTCAATTGCATGTTTCCTTTTAACACATGTATATCACCTTGGTAACTGTGTTATCATCTGACTACCTGACATGCCACTATTTGGCAAGACCTGTATGTTGTACCATGACTTACCCAGACTATCATCTATCTCCTGACTTGACTGGTTACTTGATACATATCACCACTTGTCATGCTATCTCTTGACACCAAGCATGATGCACCGATTCTTATAATTATCATGATAAAGGGAATGTAACACCTGATTACCGTTATATACTGATTACTGTTATGTATACCTGTTAAGATATTGTTCATTCCCTTAATCTGATAATTATGTTAATAAACCATAAAAAGGACAACTTGTATGGGAATGGGAGGAAGTGATGGATGCCGGAATGATACCTTGCTTATAGTAATGGAATAAAATATTGACGACTTGTGGTAGTGGAACCATGAGTTCCACAGAAGACATGTGATTAGGGGGACTTTGGGCCTCCAATACTGGTTCCAGGTGTATGGAAACTACTATAAGAAGTGATATCAGTTCTCCATCTACTTCCGTTAACAACCCTTGGCTTGCTTATATATGGATGTATGTGGGTTGGCCGTACACCAGGTCACATACCTAGATATATGGGTCAGACAAGTAATAATAATAATAGTCACCTGTCATGATTCCTGTTAAAGTACCTGTTATGATTCCTGTTGCACTTGCTATGCATGTCATGATTCCCGTTTTGTATTCTTGTTTGACTTTCATATGATTTGCAACTCTGATTCTATACGCTTGGATATTCTGTGGCATGAGATAAAGGTATATAGATGAGGGTTTCCTTGTTTGGATTATTCCTTCGATGTATTAGTCTCATGGGACCGTAAC
The DNA here is from genome assembly GCA_038442645.1 of Agave tequilana. Lineage (NCBI taxonomy): Eukaryota > Viridiplantae > Streptophyta > Magnoliopsida > Asparagales > Asparagaceae > Agave > Agave tequilana. The sequence continues at coordinate 45,631 of JAVJIF010025807.1, read as the reverse complement.
CTAAGCGTATACAATCACCTTGCATGAAATCAGTTTTACCTTAGATTTCCGGTTTTTCTGATGATTGTATTATGACCGTCCATATATGTATTTCATTTGTGTTCTAACCCTCCTGTCTTCTGAGTTTGACACTTGTGTTCCTCCTGGCTCGCCACCTGGCATTGTATCATACTCGCCTGGGGAGTTTCACTGACTCCCCTGGATTCTCATGTCCAGGTCTTGGAGCTTGGAGCGTGAGGATTTCCCCCTGTTATTGATCAGAGTAGCGTAGCGGTAGCGTGGTCTCTCCAGTTACCTCGTGAGCACTCTTTTGTACTGTTCATATACATGTATCTTTTATGTTGTCCATACATGTATATCTTTTGTATTCCCGCATTTGCGCATATTAGTGATATGATATTCATGTAATATTAGATCACTACTGGTGATAATTCTGTAATTGGATATATGTGTTGGAATGTATAATGCACCATTTGCTTCCGTACTCTGATTCTTGTCTGTACTGATGCTTAGCGTATATACGGGAGGGTAGTTCGGACCTACGTATATACGTTGCAGTGACGTCCCCATATCCGTGGGATCGGGGCGTTACAGCATATGATGGAATAAGTAGACATGTTAGTATGGTTATCGATTTGCTTTTCAAATTTCACAGTTTTAACTCTATTCATTTCATGGAAATGAATGTGTTCTTGAATTGAAGTAGTTTAAATCAATGTTGGCTCAGGAATAGATTGATCATGAAGCGCTCCTCTTCTCTCTCCTCTCTCTCTCTCTTTCTCTCTAATCATAGTGGCGTTCATAGAGATTTGATCATTATAAGTCTAAAATTTGAGAACTGAATTTCTCAAATTGAGCTGCAGACTGTTTCAAAGAAGCAAGTTGAGTGGCTAGTTGATTTTCAGATTGTAAACTTTCCTCTACTATTGTTTGAGCCCGGACTTGGTGCGGAGTCCCTTTTACCACGGACTTTGACACATCCCTTTCAGAATGTCCTAATTAACATCGGGATCTGAGACTCTTCAATCGCTTATGGGGTTCCTTGTCTTCTTGATTGTTGTTGAACTCAAAATATGAAAGTGATGGATCAATAGAGAACCAATTGGATTGTGAATTTGTATATGATTAATCCCATGAGAAATTCAAATAGTTCTAACACTCTGAATTTAAATTTTATGGATAAAGTTCGCTCATAGGTCCTTGAATAACAGAGTTGAATTAATTTTGACGTAGTCCTAACGAATACTCTATAATTGGACACACTTCAGAAAGATGATTAAATTTTTGATAGTTTTGACAACTCACTGGATGATGTGAGGAAAATGAGGAGTTCGTAGGATGGATGTAATCATTATAGCTCGGAGTAATGTTGGTGGATGGAAAGAGGGTATGGTCTATAATATGGATTATGAAAAATGAATTTTGATAGGCCATGAGAAAGGGTAGGATGAAAGGGATTTTTTTAATTTTTTGTTTTAATTTTTTAATTTTTTTGATTTTTCAATTTGGTAAAAGTGTTAAAATGAAAGAAAGAACACCGTTTCTCTGGCAACGGCGCCAAAAACTTGATAGATATTTTACTCTCGCTGTCCTAAATACCGCAAGTGCACGATCGATCAACACTTGAGGGTTAATCCTCAGGGACAGGTGATTCTTCAATTCTAAAATACTATCTAGGCAAATTGATCTAATAGTTACAAAAACTTGATGGAGAATTTTTTTAAAACTAATATCTATCTAAAGGAATCAAGCACCTAAGGATGAATCTCCTAAACTAATATCACACAGTCTATCTCGATCTCTCTACTAATCTCTTGAAATTCCTAATCAAGTCCAAAAGAATTGGCTAATTAAACTAATGAGTTAACCTATCAATTTAAATCCTAGTTGATCACTTCAAATTTGTAAGATCAATCACCTAGATTTCTAGATCTACAAGATTGCTCAAAACTTAAACCTAGATCTAAGTATAGGTTATTATTTGGATAATAGATAACCTCCCAAATTCGAAGATATTCATGTTCGTTTCTTTAGATCTAAATCACTGGTATTAATCTTTTGCATCAATTTAATATCTCTAAAAAGAAACTAATTCTAGAATGCTAGATTTAAGCATATGTTATTTGTTGGCCCAAAGGCCCATCACTCTAGTTTTGATGATGATTAACTCATGTAGTTATAGTACTAATGATCTTGTGTTTAATTAGTCTCAAATTTGTGATCAAGATCTTAGTAGGTGTTTAGCTTCAACAAAGGATTTAAAGTCAAGTTTTGGAACTAGCACGTGTTGATTCAAGAGCTTGTGTATCAAGACCACATCAAGTACTCAAGAGGAGTCTAACTCTTTGGATCAAAGTTTGAACCAAGTCAAGAAGGAGAAGAAGACTTCAAGTGAAGACCTTCAAGAGAAGACTTGTGTCTAGATTTTTTTTGTTAAGATTTTGTTATAGATAAAATGTAAAGGATAGAATAGTTAGTGGATTGCTCAAGTATCATATACACTCACACACAAGATTTAGATGAGTTTTCATAAAAGAGTTTTCACTTTGGAAAAGAGTTTTCATTTTGAAAAAATACTGTTTTGATTTTTTGGAGTTTCTTATATACATATGTTTAACCAAAACTATTTTAGAGTTTAATGTCAAAATATAGATATTTCCTTATATATGTGTAGTGGATCATATCCATACACACTAAGCCTTACAAGTGTTTAAAATATCTTATTTTTGTATTTGGAGAAGTTTTGGAAAAATCAAGTTGAAAAATACAGATTTTGTTTTGAGCCAAAATTTCTAAGTTACAAAAATAGTTCAAAATGCTTGTAATATGTTTTGAATTTACTTAAGCATGTTTGTATATCAAAGTATAACACTGAACTTATTTTTGTAGATTTTTTTGTGGATTTATGGGATTTTATGGAAGGTAAAATGACAAACTTTTAATCCCTAAAAATACTGTTTTAGGCTTCTGCCGGTCGACCGCATGATCGACCGAGCCAGGAGTCGGTCGAATGAGTCGGTCAACCGACGTGCACAAAACGTGCATGCCTTGTTTGGCTGGAGGGCCGTTCGACCGACCCGGTCGACCGTTAGAAAGTTCTGCTCTTGGAAATGGCCCCGGTCGACCGGCAGAGAGTGTCTGCTATCTGTATCTAGGCCACAGTCGATCGCTGGCCCAACGGTCAGAAATCTGACCGTTGGCCGTCGACCGACAGCAGTACAGACTGCTGATTGGACCCTAACGGCTAGTTTTTCTTGGCCTATAAAAGGGGGCTCCCATGAACTGTTTTATACATGATTTTAAGTGGGTTTTTGAGATAATTTTTTGTACCCTATTAAGTGCTTATCTCCAGTTGTTTAAGAGCCAAAATTGCCATATCAAAAGGAGAGAATTTCAAGACTGTGTTGTAAAAGAGTTTCTTGAGTTTTTCACCGTCACTTCCATCCTTATTTTTCTCACAAACACTTGAGCTATCTATTGCTATACCTATCCTATAGGGATCTTTATTGTGAGAGGATTTTAGTGATCAAAGTGTTCTGATCACCAAAGTTTTCATCATTTGTATTTGAGGAGGTGGACTTGCGGGTTCGCGTTGTTTCGGGTTCTAGTGAGAACTCGGTGTAGAGGTGCGGCCTCGGCAAGCTTACGTGCTTACGGTGTGTTTGTTCTTGCGGAAGCAAGTGAGGGGACTAATGAGTCCAAGAGTTCTAGTATGAACTCCTTGTAGGTGTTGCGGCACCGAGTGATCCGGTGGGATCAATTTTTAGTGGAAATCCTTCATAGTGTTGAAGGCGGGGACGTAGAGCAAGTGTGCTCGAACCTCGAAACAAATCTCCCGTGTTTGCGATTGCTCTCTATCTCTCACTTTTCTTTATATCTTGCATGCTCATATTGCCTTTATCATTATATGCTTGATATATCTTGTGTTTAAATTGATATATGCTTGGGGATTGTTTGCTCACACTTGTATTCAACCAAGAGAGCCAATGCGGCACCTCAACTCTTATCTAGAGGAATCTTGAGGAGATAGTCCAGAGCCCTTCACGGGAAATTTGGCTACACTCTTAGGTTATACTTAGTGTGTTGTGTTTAAGAATTTATAGTTTGCATAAATAGTTTTAATTCCGCATTAGTTTTAATTCCGCATTAATTGACCATTAGATTAGCTAGTCACCTATTCACTCCCCCTCTAGGTGATTTCATTATTATATTCAACTACATAGTCCATCAAAGAGCCAAAGAACCTAAGCATGGAATATTAATTCTTCATACATAACTGGTCAAGTCTTTAATCACTTCTGAAAATTAACTACCTAATAGATCTAATTGAATTAATTATACATGAGGCCCTGGAGGAGAGATCTCAATTTGACTACACGAATTAACCTAGGTTCATCTATCAATTGAAAATTTAGCACTCATGACATAATTACAACACAACAATCTAATGAATAAAGCATCAGTAAATTCCTAACCTATTAATTATAGCTATTCAAATAGCTAAATTAATTAAAATAACTAAATTAATTAGAACTAATTATTTACAACAAAAATGAGTAAAACTAATTAATCTAATTAATTAATTAAACTAACTAAACTAACTAACGAATCAAATTTAACTAATTAAATTATTATCCATATTAATTACCTGCATCGCCATTACGCTAGATGAGACCGCCATCGCTCGCTCTGAAAATTGTTGGCCCAAAGGTCTATCACCTTAGTTTTGATGATGATCAACTCATGAAGTTATGTTTACTAATGATCTTGTGTTTAATTAGTGACAGATTCATTATCAAGATTTTAGTAGGTGCATAGCTCAACAAAGGATAAAATGTCAAGATTTGGAGCTAGCACGGTGTGATCCAAGGAGTTTTTGGATCAAGCTTGGACCAAGTCAAGAAGATGAGAAGCCTTCAAGTGAAGACTTCAAGAAGATGAAGACTTGTGTCTAGGTTTAAGATTTAGTTTTTGTTTTAGTTAAAATGTAAAGGATAGATAGTTGGTGGATTGCTCAAGTATATATCACACACACACTCTTGATTTACTTGTCTTTTCATAAAAGATTTTTTAGCTTAGAAAAGATTTTTTCATTTTGGGAAAATATTTTTTTGGTTCTTGGTATTCAAAGTTATATGTTTCAACCAAAACCTAATTTAGAGCTTAATGTCAAAAACATAGATATTTCATCTTGATTGTGTAGTGGATCATATCCATACACACTATGCTTTAAAAGTATATCTTTGTTTTGTATTTGATGAAGATTTAGAAAAATATGTGTTGGAAAATATTGTTTTGGAAAAATAGTTTTTATCATGAGCCAAATATTTCCATATTACAAAAATAGTCCAATCTTTTATAACATACCTTGATTTGTGCAAGCATGTTTGTATATCAAAGTATATTGGTAAAACTATTTTTGTAGATTTTTATGTATTTTATGGGATTTTATTTAAACCAAAAAGACCATGTTTTAAATCTCAGAAAACTGTTTTCAGGCTTCAGCTAGTCGACTTGCCTACCTTTATAGTCGACTAACCCTGAAGTCGGCCGACCGGGACGGTCGACCGACGTGCACAAACGTGCACGCCTTTGTGTACTGGTGGACGGTCGACCGTGCCGGTCGACCGCTCCAGAGAGCAGTGCTCTCTGGAAAGTTCGGCCGACCGCACCGGTCGACCGTGGCTCCAACGGTCAGAAATCCGACCGTTGGCGGTCGACCGGGCCGGTCGACCGGCAGTTCTGACAGATCCCAACGGCTAGTTTTCTGGCAGCCTATAAATTGGGGGTCTTGTCATTGTTTTAATACAAGATTTTGGAGTCTCTTAGAGCCAATTTTCCCCAGACTTTTTAAAGGGTTTTCTCCACAAAATAGAGAGCAAATATTTCCTATCTAAGGGAAGTTTTATCAAGAGTGTTAAAAGAAAGTGTTTGAGTTTTCCTCCACCTTTCACATCCTTGTTTTTTTTCTCACACCACACTTGAGCATCCATTGATTATTCATCCTATAGGTGTATTGTAGTGAGAGTGCTTTAGGTGATCAAAGTGTTGTGATCACCAAAGATCTTTTCTTTGTTCTTTGAGGAGACGGGCAAGTGTGCTCGTCGTTGTTTTGAGTTCGGGTGCGGACTCGGTTGTTTGAGGTGCGGCCTCGGCGAGCCGGTGGGCTTGCGGTGTGTACGGGACTAGAGAGTCCGAGGGCTTGTAGGTGTTGCGGCACCGAGGAGAGATCCATTGGGATCTTGCATAGTGAAAATCCTTCGTGTGTCGAAGGCGGGGATGTAGAGCAAATGTGCTCGAACCTCGAAACATACCCTTGTGTTTGCGATTGCTTACTCTCTCTCTTTGTCTCTTTTATATCTTGCATACTTTTATTGTTCATCTTTATATGCTAGATATACATTGTGTGCTTAATTGATATACTTGCGTGGGATTGTTGCTAACACTTGTGTTCAACCAAGAGAGCCAACGCGACACCTCAACCCATTCAAGGGAAATCTAGAGGAGTTTGTCCAGAGCCCTTCACAGGAAATTCGGCAACACTCTTGTGTTATACATAGTGTATAGTGTAAAAGTTTTAATTTGGTCATAATTGTTTTTAGCTTCCGCATTATTTGCATAATTTGTCATTAAGTGACCATTAGATTAGCCTTTACCTATTCACCCCCCTAGGTGAACCTTCAATTGTATCAGAGCTTGGTACTCTGATTTGGGTCTAACAACCTAGAGTAAAAGATCCTTATTTTTAGGCTAATCACAAGATTTTGTACACACACCATGGACTTTATGTCACCACCCACCTTTGACATTCTTAACATCCAAATTTGGAAGGTTAAGATGGCTTTGTACCTCAAGGCCTTAGGCATTCATGTATATCTTGCCACTACTAATAATGCATATTCTTTAGATGGTAAGAATTTTGAGGTTAATGCAAAAGCCCTTCATGCTATCAAGTCTACCCTAAATGATGTTTATTTATCTAGAGTTGCTAATAATGATTCGGCTTTTGTAGTATGGAACACCCTCACCTCCCTTGGCGAAAAGGATCTATACTATGCGGGGAGCGATTCGGACGTTGGAAGCGACATCTCCAACGTATGCTATATGGTCCAAGGGGATAACCCCCTTGAGGTAAACTCCGAATCCGATGATGAGGACATGTCATATGATGAGCTCACTTCATTTTGCCAAACAATTCTTGAAAAATATAACATGCTTAAAAAGAAGAATAATAATTTGAAAAAGAACATTGCTTGCATGCATGTAGAACATGATACATTTAGATCTAACATTGCATGTTTAGAAAAAGATAACAAAAATTTGAAAAAGAATTTGATGCCATGCTTAATGAAAAAGATTCTTTAGAAAATAAAATGGCATGCTTAGAAAAGGAAAATAAAAATTTGAAAAATGAGAATGTTTCCTTGCTTTCTAAATTGAATGATTTATGTGAAGGGAACACTACTTTGAAAATAAAATTGATTTGGTGGAAAAACAAAGAGAAGTTATTTTTCAAGAAAATAAATCTTTGAAAAGAAAACTTTGTGAAAAAGAAAAAGATTTTGTTTCACAAAAGAAAAAGAAAAATGATTCTTTATCTCATCATGCTTTTCATGCCACCACTAATGAGATTAAAGATTTGAAAAATAAGATGGATGGTTTGAGTTCAACTTTGAACTCTTGTGTTTTTAATCATTCTAAGTTGGAGTCAATGTTTTCAAAGAAACAAACTCCACACATTCATGCACATCATCATGCTTATGTTGCACAACATGATCACACACTTACACATAAGCATACTAAGGTGTACATATGTACACATTGTGGCCGTAAAGGCCATTTAGCAAAATATTGTTATGATAATATTAATTCTCTAAATTTTGCTAATTATAAAAGATTTTGGGTTCCTTACAAGTCTAACCCCAAAGGACCCAAGAAAATATAGGTACCAAAACCCCACCTTTTGCTTTTGATGTAGGTGAGGGCTCTCACAAAACGTGAGAGAATTGGTGCCTTGGTAGTGGATGCACATGGATTGGATGGACACACTTTAGACGAATCGCTATCAAGGAGCTTGGTGGGACAACCACCATACTTGGAGCTTTGGAGTTGGTAACACTCTCTAAACTCCTACTTTTATGTACATGCTTTTAATTTCATATATCATATAGCATGTTCATGTTTTATGATTTGTGTGCTTCATGTGGTATTTACATGCTTAGATGTAGAATGTGTCAAACTTGCTTTTATACATGTACACTTAGTGAGTATCAAATTGATTCATATACATTCACTCTTCATGCTCATTTGTACCCACTATTTGCATATGCATAGTCTAGTTTTGATGATTCTTTCATTTATACTTGTTATGCCTATTTTTATGCTTTACTTCATGTATATGTATTTTTAATTCAAATCTAATAAATATACATGTATGCCCGTGAGTCTCTTGCCTTCATGCAAACATCATTAATAGACTCTTTTAGATTTGGAATATGTATGTGTATTGTTAGGATTGGATTAATCATACATATACCATGAAGATTAGTGTTTTGATTTTTCGTGCTTTTCTTAAAATGTGACTTTTGATCTTTTTGAGCTTCAATGACTATTTTCATAAAAATACTAGTTACATGATCGTTTAACACTCACACTTTTGTCAAAATCATTTTTGAGCTTTATAGACCATGAGTGCTTAAATTTTTATGTATCTAGTTATGTTTATGAAAAACATAAGATTTGATATATTTGAAGGATCTTTAACTAGTTTTTCAAAAACAATTTATACTAGTTATTTATTCTTCAAATAATTTTTTTTGATTGACACATGATTCTATTTTTCTCAAAATTTGATGCTTCATGATTTGAATATTAGTTTATATGTTAGTTTTTGTTAACACTAGGATTTATACTTGTACATATCGTGGGCCACAAATAAATCTATTTATATTTGTGCTTGAACGCTTATTTGAACCCATGAAATGTGCTTGTATTGCTTGGTTTTGATGATACATACATTTTTAAACTTGTATTCCCACTTTTTGGATTTGATATATGAACATGTGTTTTTCATTTCATGTATATGTGTATTTTGCCAAACTTTAAGATATACATGTATACCTCTTGAGTCATTTGCCTTTAATGCAAATCTATTTATATGGACTCAATTGTGTTTAAGAGATATGTATGTATACTTATTGTGTTGTCAAAACATACATATATCTTGAAATATATATTTTTTTTAATAAAAAATTTGTGATGATTTTCATATTTTCTTATTTAAAGAAATATTGAGCTTTATTGACATTTTCATGATACCATGTTCCACATAACACTAGTGCACTCACCTCTTTTGAAAATTTTATGGACTTCATGGATATTAGAGTGTTTTTAGTGCCTTGTGATTTACTTGTGTTTCATGAAAAACATTTTTGCTTTATTCCTTACTTGAAGGATTTTGTACTAGTTTTAAAACATTTTCATATTAACTAGTGCAATCTCTTCATTTGGTAGAGTTTTTCAAACTAAGCTTATTTTCAAATCTATTTTTGAAAACCCCTACCATCTATGGGAGAATGGATGGGCGATTATGCCTTGTATGTTTCATTGAAAATCTTTTACCTTGTGCATATGAAGGGTGGTAGGTTATGAAATATACACTTGATTTTATTGTTATGTCAATTGGTATCATTGAATCGTTTCAATTGGTATCAATATGAACTTATTTTGTATATACTCATATTTGTTTCTTATATATGTATGTATCAATTTCACTTGGTATACTCATTTCATACATATATATGATTTTCATGTGCTTAACTTTCAATTGGTTCATACTTTTAAAAGCACAATGTTTATGATGAAAAATAAAAATTTTGATCATTATGTTTACCATTGATATCAAAATGCTTCAACTTCATATTTGTTAAATGTCAATTGGTATCAATATTTTTTTTAAAAAAAGAAAAATTAATAAAAAAACATTTTGTTGATATGTTTGATTTGACCCCTTCTTGATCTCTTTATTTTTGACAAAAAGGGGAGAAAATTTGTTTGATTTGATTTTACTTTGAACCCTTTGTTGATGATTGACAAAAAGGGGGAGAAGTATTTGAGTTTATATGCATGTTTTTATTGCTTAAGGGGGAGAAGTAGTTGTCTTCCATGTTATTTATGCATATAAGTTTTGTTTTGCAAATAAGAAAAAGATTTATTTTGTTTCATCTCCATCATTTGCATACATATTTATGAGCTTCATTGTCATATATTATTATTTATGTCTATGCATGAGTTAAGGGGAGCTTCCTTGAAGCTTTACTTTAATCCATGCATATATAACTTCATGAGTTTTGTCATCATCAAAAAGGGGGAGATTGTTGGCCCAAAGGTCTATCACCTTAGTTTTGATGATGATCAACTCATGAAGTTATGTTTACTAATGATCTTGTGTTTAATTAGTGACAGATTCATTATCAAGATCTTAGTAGGTGCATAGCTCAACAAAGGATAAATGTCAAGATTTAGAGCTAGCACTGTGTGATCCAAGGAGTTTTTGGATCAAGCTTGGACCAAGTCAAGAAGATGAGAAGCCTTCAAGTGAAGACTTCAAGAAGATGAAGACTTGTGTTTAGGTATAAGATTTAGTTTTTGTTTTAGTTAAAAATGTAAAGGATAGATAGTTGGTGGATTGCTCAAGTATATATCACACACACACTCTTGATTTACTTGTCTTTTCATAAAAGATTTTTTAGCTTAGAAAAGATTTTTCATTTTGGGAAATATTATTTTGGTTCTTGGTATTCAAAGTTATATGTTTCAACCAAAACCTAATTTAGAGCTTAATGTCAAAAACATAGATATTTCATCTTGATTGTGTAGTGGATCATATCCATACACACTATGCTTTAAAAGTATATCTTGTTTTTGTATTTGATGAAGATTTAGAAAAATATGTGTTGGAAAATATTGTTTTGGAAAAACAGTTTTTATCATGAGCCAAATATTTCCATATTACAAAAATAGTCCAATCTTTTATAACATGCCTTGATTTTGTGCAAGCATGTTTGTATATCAAAGTATATTGGTAAAACTATTTTTGTAGATTTTTATGTATTTTATGGGATTTTATTTAAACCAAAAAGACCATGTTTTAAATCCCAGAAAACTGTTTTCAGGCTTCAGCTAGTCGACTTGCCTACCTTTATAGTCGACTAACCCTGAAGTCGGCCGACCGGGACGGTCGACCGACGTGCACAAACGTGCACGCCTTTGTGTACTGGTGGACGGTCGACCGTGCCAGTCGACCGCTCCAGAGAGCAGTGCTCTCTGGAAAGTTCGGCCGACCGCACCGGTCGACCGTGGCTCCAACGGTCAGAAATCTGACCGTTGGCAGTCGACCGGCAGTTCTGACAGATCCCAACGGCTAGTTTTCTGGCAGCCTATAAATTGGGGGTCTTGTCATTGTTTTAATACAAGATTTTGGAGTCTCTTAGAGCCAGTTTTTCCCAGACTTTTTAAAGGGTTTTCTCCACAAAATAGAGAGCAAATATTTCCTATCTAAAGGGAAGTTTTATCAAGAGTGTTAAAAGAAAGTGTTTGAGTTTTCCTCCACCTTTCACATCCTTGTTTTTTTTTCTCACACCACACTTGAGCATCCATTGATTATTCATCCTATAGGTGTATTGTAGTGAGAGTGCTTTAGGTGATCAAAGTGTTGTGATCACCAAAGATCTTTTCTTTGTTCTTTGAGGAGACGGGCAAGTGTGCTCGTCGTTGTTTTGAGTTCGGGTGCGGACTCGGTTGTTTGAGGTGCGACCTCGGCGAGCCGGTGGGCTTGCGCTGTGTACGGGACTAGAGAGTCCGAGGGCTTGTAGGTGTTGCGGCACCGAGGAGAGATCCATTGGGATCTTGCATAGTGGAAATCCTTCGTGTGTCGAAGGCGGGGATGTAGAGCAAGTGTGCTCGAACCTCGAAACATACCCTTGTGTTTGCGATTGCTTACTCTCTCTCTCTTTGTCTCTTTTATATCTTGCATACTTTTATTGTTCATCTTTATATGCTAGATATACATTGTGTGCTTAATTGATATACTTGCGTGGGATTGTTGCTAACACTTGTATTCAACCAAGAGAGCCAACGCGACACCTCAACCCATTCAAGGGGAATCTAGAGGAGTTTGTCCAGAGCCCTTCACAGGGAATTCGGCAACACTCTTGTGTTATACATAGTGTATAGTGTAAAAGTTTTAATTTGGTCATAATTGTTTTTAGCTTCCGCATTATTTGCATAATTTGCCATTAAGTGACCATTAGATTAGCCTTCACCTATTCACCCCCCCTCTAGGTGAACCTTCAATGATGTAGAGACCGTGTGGACCCTGCTACCTTTGTCTCGCTCTTATAGACCGGAGACAATACTCATATGTCTCGGTTTCTATGTAGACGAAACTGCGCGGCCTCGTTGCACGCAACTGAGAGCCCATGTGCAGATAACAATAAAAGTGCTGCCGCCCACGTTTGTTGCTTCTCATGCCTAGGGATCTGTGTGGGCATCACGCAAATGTCGCCTGCTGATTTTGAGGAAAAGAAATGACAACCCACATGCACAGAGAATGTAATATCCCTAATTAGTAATACTATATTTATTTATTTTTATTAATTTGATTTATAACTTTTTTATTTTTAAATACACAAATTATTTTGGACTATTAAATAATTATTTAGTTTTATAATTACTATTATTATTCATTAACATTTCTACTACCACTAATTATTATTATTATTATTTCTATTCGTTATTAGTAGTAGTAGTAGTTATTTCCATTTTTATTATTTCATTATGATTATTATTTCTTTGTAATATTATTAGCGCTATTATTATTAATAATGTTGTTGCTATTATTATTATGATCATTGTTAATTATTATTAGTGTTAATGTTGTTGTTATTATTATTAATTAATATTATTATTAGTTGTTATTATTATTATTTTTATTAGTGATTTTATTATTGTTGTTGTTGTTGTTATTATTATTGTGGTTATTATGTGTTATTATATATTATTATTTTTGATATTAATATTCTTATTATTGTTTTCTATTTTCTTATTCCTAAACCCATAGCCCAATATCCAATTACCCTATAGACTATACCCATTACCGTTAACCTTATAGCCCAAACCAATAGCATTAACCCAATTCCATTAACCAATACCCAAAATCTTATACCCACAACCCAATATACTCTCCCTATATAATCTTAATACTAATCCTAATCCTAACCCTATCCCTAACCCTAACTCTAATCCTCCTTATGCTTCTCATCTCCATCTCCACAGCCGCCTTCTCCCCTGATCTTATTTCCATCAGCACCTCTAATGCCATGACCAACCACAACCACCTTGGCTACATCCATCATCACCTTCATCTTCCTCCTCCGCCTTCGTGTCCTTCGCGATGCCGGCATTGCATCGGTAGCTGCAACCACCTCGCCCATGGCCGCCGCCCTCCTCGACCACAACCCTCGCACCATCACCATCACAGCCGGGACTGACCTAACACCACCTCCTCTCATGCATCACCAGCCCAACCTCCATCCATAGCCCATTCTTCACCTCAGCCGAGCACTTCCTGCCTTGACTCCACGATAGACCCACAACTTCCCCTCCTTTTCGGCGAGATCTGAAAGCACCTGGATCACCATCTCCTCTCCCAGCCGAGACCACCAGTCCACGGCTTCGGATCCCATGTCCACCCCCTCATCTCCATTTTCACGGAAACACTCCGAGCTCTGCCATCGCCTCTATGAACTGCCCCTTGCCGCGCACCTGCAAATCTCCACTTCACCCCTTCATTCATTCCATCTCCCCCATGGCCACAACATCCCCCACTTGGCCTCTTGCTTCTTCTTGGCCGAGCCTCCACACACACCCAAACCTCTCCATGGCATGCACCATGGTCGTACCAAGCCCCCTTGGCCGAGACACCTCCGCGACAACCCCTAGGCCGAGATCATCACCTTCGGCGAGATTTGCAAGCTTTGCGAGCTCTCCGGTAAGCTCCACCTTGTCGCCCATGATCGGCGCTGTGCTCCGCCTCCCCCTGCTTACCGTGAGTCTCTCTTGTAGGTCACCTAGCGGGGAGTGAATAGGTGACGTGCTAATCAAATGCACAAACAATGCGAAATTAAAAGCAATTATGCAAATTAAAACTACACACCACGTATAACCAAAGAGTGAAGCTGAATTCCCGGTGAATGACTCTGAACTTTCTCCTCAAGATTCCTCTAGACTAAGAATTGAGGTGCTACTATAACTCTCTTGGTTGAATACTAGTGTGAGCACAAACACAATATCAAGCATGTAAAGATAGACAAGAAGTAAGAGCATGCAAGATACTAAACAATCCTAAGCAAGTATATCAATTAAGCACAAGCAATATCAAGCATGTAATAGATGACCACAAATATAAAAGCATGCAAGATATATAAACACAAGTGTGTTGAGAGAGAAAGAGAGATGAGAAATCGCAAACACGGGAGAATTGTTTCGAGGTTTGAGCCACTTGCTCTACGTCCCCGTCTCCACCGCAACTATAACGAACCCACAAGATCACTCGGTGCCGCAACACCTACAATGAGCTCCCTTAAGAACTCTTAGACCCCCATGTCCCTCACTTGTTCCCGTAAGAACAATACACGCGAACCCGCAAGCTCGCTGAGGCCGCAACCTCTACAACTCCTCAAATAGAAGGGGTGGAACACTTGTGATCACTTCACTTGATCACAAAAATAAACTCTCTCACATACAAGGATCCCTAGAGGATATATATAGCAATGGAGAGCCCAAGTTTGTGTGAGAAAAACTAGATAGAATTGTGGTGAAAAAACTCAAGAGAATATTTTTAAAAACTCAAGATAAACACCCTTGAAAAACTCTCTTTTGGATATGAAAATGAAGCTCTAAAACTTTTAGAGAAACTCTGTAAAAGAGCTCTTGAAAACACTTATAAAAATCTTGTGAAAAACTGGCCCAAAAGTCACTTTTATAGAGGCTGTCAAAACTAGCTGTTGGAGACCAGAATGACCTATCGGTCGATCGGCCGGTCGACCGAACAACGGTCATAAAAACGACCGTTGGGGTTGCCGGTCGACCGCCCGGTCGACCGCCTCCAGGCCACAGTCAACTGACCAAACCCGGGAGTGGGTTAATCCAGTCGTACGACCGCTTGGTTGACCGTCCTTAAAGGCAGGAGCTTGTGCACGTTTATGTGCACGTCAGTCGACAGTTTGGGATCTGTCTTGGTTTTCTTCTGCCTTGAATCTCCTGCGTCAGAAGCTATCGACAGCTGACTTGCACCTGTCGACAAGAGCAGTCGACAACCTGTCGACAGGTGATTTTCGAGAGTTAGATTTTTATAGTCTGTCGAAAACTGACAATGCTTGTTGACAGGCCCGCTCAGTCTATCGACAGTTGAGTTGCACCTGTCGACAAGCCTGTGCGTATCTACTTATCCGTTTTTGAATAGGATTTAGTTTTTCAGTTCGATTTGAACTCCTATTTGTTTTTTTATAGGGCCATTATATCTTAACTTTTTGTTTCAAGTTTTAATTCAAGTTTTAAGAATCAATAAAATTGAGTTTCTCTTTTCAATTGCTCGTGAATTCGAGTTATTTATCTTTTGCTCGTGAATTCGAGTGTTCTATCCTACCTAAAGTATCATTTAGAGTTTGTTGATATTAGAACGAGATCTAGCCGGTATTGTTGGCTTCCTTATCTGTGTCATCCTACTAATTTGATACATAAATGAGAGATGTTGGATTAGATACAGATGTATAGATATTGAAACTGTTGACTTCATTGCATGTGCATAATTGATACTAATTTATCTAAGTTTCTACCCGATCATCTTCTTTTAACAGAAGAAGCAAAAGCCCTAGAGCTGAAGGAGAGTAGCAATTAAATTAAATAAAAAATCAACTTTGTGATCTCTTCATATATCTACGGCGCGCAACAGTGTACGTATAATTGGCACAATTCTGGTGCAGATCCATCATATGTGAAACTTTCAGTGTACGCAACAAAGTCAATTCCGACACAAGTAATTAGACTCTCAGAATATCCGTTCTTTTCTATCTAAGTTTTCCCATTGGATCGCCTAACTTAATCAATTCCCTATTACTTGAGCAATCAAAACTCTTAACAAATCCCCTATAAATACCCATGCAAACCTCTCTCATATCCTCCATCAACCAACACTAAAACCCAATTCTAAGAGAGATTGAGTGCAATATTACTTCAAATAACAATGGTGGCAAAGATTAATTTCTTCGTCATGATCATTGCATTGCTCATGGCTTCAGCCACTGCACTGGCCTTCCCTGATCTCAAAAAGAATGAGACGAGCACAAACGGCAAGCTGGCTCAGTACAACACCACCACCCCGAGGGCTTCAATGACATGCAACGTCTTTCCAAGGGTCTGCAGGGCAGCAGGGAGCCCGGGTCCGGATTGCTGCAGGAAGCGCTGCGTGAACGTTGAAACCGATGCACGAAACTGCGGGCAGTGTGGAAGAAAGTGCAGGTATGGTGAAGTTTGCTGCAGAGGGAGGTGCGTTAACGTTCTTTTCGATCCAAGAAACTGCGGGTGGTGCAAGAACAGGTGCAAGAAGGGAGGCCACTGCAAATACGGGATGTGCGACTATGCTTGATTGATACCAAGATATTAATCTGTGGCATATCTTCAAGCTTTGATCATTTGTTGTATTCCTGCATTATATATAATTGTAATTATGAGCGTGACATTTATTTATCAAATAAAGAAGGTGATGATTTCGTACTACAAGTTTAATTCGTCATTTTTACGTATAGTGCATGCAAATCTTGTTGATCAGTCGAAATTTCTTACGTTTAAGATAAGATGAAGAAAATAACCTAAGCCTACGTTTGGGAAGCTAGCTTGGAACAGATTTATCTAATAAATTACAAGAGTTATACCTTTGGCATGCGTAAATTGAGTATAACGATATTTTTTTCATTTGGGAGTGAATTTTAAGTATAAAGGGAACTGAGTATGAGAGAGGAACATGAAATGTGGAATATAAATTTGCAGAGATAATATAACTGGTATTAGAATTTTATATACAGTATCACGGTGGTGGTGGGTAACTTTAAGATCAGGGAAGTAATAAGAAATGAGAAATGTAATAAAATGTCTCATCTTGCAGCGGACTTTTTATTAGCAATCAATCAAATTAAGAGTACTCAAAATCGATCAACAAGGTATCTTATTAGCAACCAATCATAATGGGATGGTTGGTATTGATCCACAATCCAATCTCAGTAGCAATACGGCTAACAAAATTAGGGTTTACGTGTTTGAAGAATACAAAAAAAAAAAGGAGGCTTGGCATGAGAACTTTCATTTCCCAAAAAAAAAAATGCAAATTCATATTTGCCCCAATAGAAACTGGAGCCCCTTTCCAAGTTAGAAAGAGAAATTCTTGCAAAATTTGTCAAACCTTGTTAAGTGAATAGTTTCACATGTGATATGCACTGTTAATGTCTCTAATATATAATAGTTCTCAGGAAGTCAAGAACTAATAGTAACTATAACTTTTAGAGAGAAATCGATAAAAATATATATACACGGGATGTGATAGAATGGTATTAGAACTAGCTTCAACTGAAAGCGTGCGGAACTAAGTGTCACGTGAAACTAAGTGTATGCTACACAGAGATACATGATGTGGTGGGATCCACCTTTAGAAACTCACATCACCCGGTGTGAAATGATTAGCATGGCGAGGCACAATACCTGAATGGGAAGAGTGTGTCACACCTCAATAAGTGAATAGTTTCACATGGGATATGCATTAGAAATTCTAGCCTCTCCAGTATATAATAGATCTTATGAACTCAAAAAGTAATCGTAACTAATATATTTTTGGGAGGAAACGTGGGAAAAAAATACAAGGGACGTGATAGAATGGTATCAGAGGTAGCACCAATCGAAAGTGTGCGAAACTAAACACCACATGGAACTAACTGCTTGTTACAGGGAGCAAAGGACACGCCATATAGGATGTGGTAGGAAGTCTTAGTATTGTGAGGATATCATATCCTAGACGGGAGGAGTACGTCACACCTCAAATTAAATGAATAGTTTAACGTGAGATATGCATTAGGAATATCTCTAATATATAATAATTCTCATAGATTTGAGAATTAACTGTAGTTGAGGAACCATGGAAAAATTTATACACTGGGCATGATAGGATTTTTCTAATATGGGAATAAAAGAAATAAACAGCGGAAATAAAAGAAACACGCGTGATTCAAAATTTACTACAGTAGAATAAAACTAAAAGGCTCACATGCTTTTCCTAGTAAGGGATTTTTTATTTTTTTTTGTTTTTGCATCCAAACATAACCTTAATACATATAATGTGATTTCGTAATTCATTAAGGCTACGTTTTGGATGTCTATCTAAATCAAAAAAATATGTGATTTTATGTGGATTTTGAAAAAAGTAATTCATAATATTTTTATTTGAGTGTTTGGATAGAAAAGAAAATATAGATCTCTCTTTCTTTTTTTTAATATTAAACCATAACTGGACTTGAACCTGGGACTTCGCATAGCTCACCCATACTCTTTTACCAGTAAGACATGCCTCAATAGCTAAATATGAAAATAACTTAAAATCATGATTTTGATAATTTCTATTCCTAAATAGAAATTTTAAATTTCATAATTATCTTGCTTAGGCACATAGTTACGTTTCCTATTTTCACTTGAAAACTTTTCAAGCCAAGTTTGAATATTTAGATTCTTTAAAATTCTAATCATAAAATTGTTAAATCCATAAAACACTTAAAACATTTGATTTTTTTTTTGTTAAAACATCCCATCGCAACCTAAATGTGCATAACTAATCAGATTTAATTATCTTTTCTTTTCTTTAACTTTCATTGAATTGATTTTTTTTTAGCTTTCAAATTTTCAAGCTAGAACTCAAAAACAGAAAAAAAATTTAGGTGAGAGAACTTCAGATTACATAGATAAATATGTGGTAATTAAAACAAAACATAAAATCCCAATTAGCTGACAGCTAGCATGAATGTCAATCAAAAAGTAGGGTACAAAGCACCCAAGCGCCGTCACAGGCTCAAAGATTCAAATGGTTTGTTCTCTTCGGGTTGCCGAACTGAGCTGTACATGCCTGCAGAATTTTCTATCTTTCAGCGAGAATGTTGTCAGCAAGTGTTGTGCGCAATGCATGGAGTACGTAATAATCAAGTTAATAAATTATTGGTGTCTTCGTTCATATATGCATCATAAGTTCATAACAACAGTAACAATTGGCCTAATTCTGGTCCACAACCTTTCAGTGTACATACATAGTAAAGTCAATAACAATACAAAGTGAGTAATTAGGAAGAACCTTTGGCCTTGTACTTCTCCATAGATTTGTCCCTCTCTTATGGCGGCTGCTGCTGCCAGACTTTCAAAATCAGAGAGCACACAAGCATCCTTAAATTTCTTTCTTTAAAAATTTTAAGTTCCATTGGATTGCCTAACTTCCCTAGTACTTGAGCAATCAGAACTCTTTAAAAGATCCCCTATAAATACTCATGCAAAGCTCTCATGCTTCATCAAACAGCACTTCTCTCATCTCTCGAGTACTTCAAAAAACAATTAATGGTGGCAAAGATTTTGTTCATGATCATTGCAATATTGCTCATGGCTTCAGCCACTTTTTCACTAGCACCCCCCTGCAAAAGATCGAGACGAGTCCAACTCGCAGGGGCTGGCTCAGTCGGACAACAACGACCACCCGAGGGCTTCAATGACATGCGGTGTCGTTCCGAGGGTCTGCAGGTCAGCAGGGAGCCCTGGTCCAGACCGCTGCAGGAAGCAATGCGTGAACGTGGCAACCGATGCACAAAACTGCGGGCAGTGCGGAAAAAAGTGCAGTTATGCTGAAGTCTGCTGCCGAGGGAGCTGCGTCAACGTTCTGTTCGATCCCGGAAACTGCGGGCGGTGCAAGAACAAGTGCGAGAAAGGAGGCTATTGCCGATATGGGATGGGCAATTATGCTTGATATCAGGATTCTTACATCACTCAATATTGATTCTTGATCCAGAAAAATAACAAATAACATATTTGGGGCATTTATATAACTATGTGAATGATTTTTATCGAATAAAGAAGGTGACATTTTGCAAGTGTCATTGCAGCGTAGTAGAGTGGTAAACTCTTTTTTGTAGTGAGCAAGAAGTTTTGAGTTCAAATCTCCCTTACATCAAGTTCAACCTTCACTGCAACAAAAAAGAGGACGTCTACAAGGCCGACGTCGTAAGTTGGGGAAAAAGACATTGGTTTTAAACCGACGTGAAAACCATCAACTACGTCGGTTTTAAAATGGTGGGAAAAATCAATTTTTTTTTAAAATAATAAAACACGAGATCCATCACCGAGCACCCGCCACCGAGCACCACGAGCTCTACCACCGAGCTCAACCACAAGCTCCACACCGAGCACCATGAGCTCCGCCACTGAGCACCACAAGCTCCACCACGAGCTTCACCACCGAGCACCACCACGAACTCCACAATCGAATGATCGGAGGTAAACCGTGCACGAAAATGTGTATTTAGAAATTTAGAGTTTAAGTGTGTGTGCTTTAACTTCCTCGATACTACTGTGATAGCATAGAGACTATACAGGTCGAATTCACAGGGATGGGAGTTTTACCAGTCATGTCACGTCAGTGTTAACGAGTTCTTCTAAGTTTCGAAGAATCAAAAGGAAAGAAAAGAAAACAAGAAGTAGAAGAGGTAGAAGGAAATGAAAACGAAAACAAAAAAATGGTGAAGTGATTTAAAAAATAGTTTTGAAAATAATGTAAAAAGAAAAGAAAACTCATGGTTACTAACTACTAATTATTCCACTAACTATGCTAACATCTTAGAATGATAGTTGCCTCATATGGATCCTTGGTAATCACTAAGCTTGGCTTCAAGAGCTTTTAAAGCATGATCCATAAGATTATTCTCCATGTCAAAACTTGATTAACAAGGTGTAAGGTACAATTAATCCATCAAAATTGCAAGTAAGCAAGTATGAAGTAATAATTGAAAGTTAACTTGTTAGCAAGTTAGGAGTCAGAACCCATCATTATGAGTCATCAATAGCTCTTACAAGAGTAAGGTCTTGTAAAGGTTATTAGATTCATGTGGAGATAGATGATTAGTGGTTAGTAGTTAGATCACCATTAGAGAAAACTAGCTAAGCATCTACTAAGAAGTTAGAAAAATAATGAAAAGAAAGGAGGAAATTTTAATAAATTTGTCACCTATCTATTACAATAACTATTTCTTCCTCTCATGAATCTAACTCTACCCTAATACTAGATCTAAAATAAAGAAAAAAAATACAAAGAAAAGAAAATGGAAAGAAAAAGAAAGAAAATCCTAAAGTACACTAAAGAGAAGAAACCCTAGAATCTGCTCTTCTCTCTCAAATTATGGCTCTTACATGCAGTATTTATAGGTAAAATGAGCTAGGGTTTTACTGGAGGAGCACATGCTTCGAAGATCAGGGTCGTTGGCCCTGATCTTTTGGTCGTAGCTTCACCCAGCTGCGATAAGCTTCTGTCTACTAATAGTTCATGTATTTACCCTGTATTTTCTGCAGGTACAATCTTCAATTTGGGATCAATGTCTCTTCTAAAAGCTCCTTGACTTGGCATCCAAGAAATCTTAATTAATTACCTGAAAAAGAATTCTCATTTTACCTTATACATTAAAATCTGCACACAAGACCGAAAACGAGTTAATAACAGTGTTTTATTTGTAAACCGGGCAGGAAAATGTGATGATAAAATACAGAATTGATAACTAATCACCGAGCACCACCGTGAGCTCCACCACCTTCTTTTTGCTGTTAAAATAAAGAAAATAATTAATTGTAAAACAAAATTTCAAGAGTATATCATGCGCAGAGGAGAGATGTCGTCGTCTTACTCAAACTTGTTAGGGAGCTTCTAGATCATGAGGTTGGTCTTCGAGCCTTAATTCGGTGCTGTCTTCTCCTCTTGGAACTCAAATTGATCCCCCAAACTGATCTCCCGATGTTGCTTTCTTCCTCGGGTTGAAGCTGTGACGGAGAGATGAGAGGGAGAGATGAGATTTGAGAGGGCGGGATTTGAGATTTTTGGGTGGGAGTTAATTTTTTTTGGGAATACACGTGGTTCATTTTTAGAACCGACGTGATAAGTGTTTTTTTATTTTTTTTGTTTGAATTTCTACGTCGGTTCTTTGGAAAACTGACATCGTAAATTTTTACAACATTTATTTTTTGAGTTTCTACGTTAGTTCGTTGGGGAACAGATATTGTAAATTTTTACAAAATTTTATTTTTTGAGTTTTTATGTCGGTTCTTTAGAGAACCGATGTTGTAAGTTTTTGGACATATTACAAAACTGTCATTGCCTCTATTTTTTGAGTTTCTAGGTCGGTTCTTCAAAGAACCGACGTTGTAAAGTTTTCAACATATTACAAAAATGCCACCATCTCTATTTCATGTCGTTATGTTACTGAAACCGACTCAAATGTGTGACATGAAAGCCCAATTCTGCACTAATTCTGCTTGAAATTCAAATACGAAACATCTTATTTTTGTAAGAATATTCAGTGGAGTAGAACTTTTATCCTCTTCTTGACCACCCGTGTAATTGTGATCCGAAGTCTCCTAAAAAATAGAAAACATGCTAAAAGCCAAGGTGGAAGTTCGTCCATTACTTCGTGCAAAGGATGGAGACGATTGCGATGGAAGATAAGCCTTGTTTGGAAACTTGAATTTCAATCGAATTTAATATATATGTATTCTAATCTTAGTTCCTTATTTTTTCCTTTTTAGAGAAAGGACGGAGCCAAAATACTCTTTTGTACAGTTCTATATATACTAGAATAATTGCATAAATAATATAAATATATACTCAAAGGCGTTAGGAAAAAAAAAAAAAGGGAAAACAATTACTCAAGTCAAGGATTTGTTTTAGATATAAAAGTCATAAAAATCAGATGGTCTAAGTTTAGTCAAAGAAAAATCTATGGTTAGGATCCTATGAACAAGAAATAAATTTAGATGCTTTAGTTTGCAGTAGTAAAAATAAAGATATAAGGATAAAATTTTTCTTATCCCAAAAGCTAGGTACACATTTATGCTGGCAAAGGCAACACTGGGCGTGTTTGTTTCGCCGCAAAACGCAAGTCGTAAAATTTCTTTTCCATTTTCCGTTATTTGTTTCGCTGAAAAACAAGTTGTAAAATGCAACTCTTTTTTTCCACTTGCAGTTGTTACAGTTAAATTTGTGGTATGTAAATCTCACTTTTACACTCATATTTTCCCACTTGCAGTTGCTACAGTTAATTCTGTGGTCATGTAACTCTCACTTGTAGTACACTTACAGTTCAAAACAGTTACTTGATAATCAATATATAATTTAATACTATTAAATATTTAATATTTTAAATTGTGTTCAATTTCTTATTTAATTATTTTATATTTTTAATCTTTAATTTTTTGTATTATTTTTAATATTGTTTTAATATTTAATATTTTACTATTTTAATTTAATATTTTTATTTAATATTTTATTTAATACTTTATTATTTTATTAATACTTATTCCATTTTTTATTATTTTATTTAGAGTTAATATTTTATTAATATAACAATATTAAACTTTAACATAAAATTAGTATATATTTAATTATTTATTTTTTAATATAAAATTACTTTATTAATATCATAATATATTTTATTATTATATTAATATTTTATTATGTTAATATTGTAATAATAATTCAGTATAATAATACTATAATGATAATTTATTATTAAATTATAATTATATTTTACTTTGTTAATTTCCCAGCCCAAACCCCCACCACTGTTGGCTAAAATTTATTAAAATATCAGGAACTTCCAGTCATTTTGAAAAAAAAATCACAAACTTTGAAAAATACAAAACCCTACCATGAACTTTCCCTAAAATATAGATTACAATGAAGTGTTCTCTCCTGTTGTGGAGAACTCTTCCATTTGTATACTGTTAGCAGTTGCAGCGTAGTATGACTATGAACTGGATTAGCTCGATGTGAAGACTGCCTTCATGCATGACAATCTTGAGGAGGAGATTTATATGACACAACTGTTGGGGTTTAAAGTTGCAGGAAAAGAGAAGTTAGTGTGTAAATTGTGAAGTCGCTATATGAACTAAAACAATCATCGAGATAGTGGTACAAGCGTTTCGATAAGTTTATGAGTGGCCATGGATACACCAGAGCTTATTTGACCCATGCGTTTACTTTTGCAAGCTACCGAGCGGTGAATATATCTATCTACTCTTATACGTAGATGATATGCTAATAGCTTCTAAAAACAGATCATCGATAGATAAGTTGAAAGTACAATTATCTTCTGAGTTCGAAATGAATGATTTGGAAGAAGCTATGAGGATACTGGGTATGAAAATTGAAAGAGACAGAGTGAAGGGAGAGTGAGTCTAACTTAGAAAACTTACTTGCAGAAGGTGCTTCAGAAATTTCTGATTGGTGTTGAAGCTAAGTCTGTGTATAGTCTGTTGGCTCCCCACTTCAAGCTTTCAGCTCGAATGTCTCTGAAGACTATAGATGATTGTGAGTATATGTCTCACGTTCCATATGCTAGTGCAGTTGTAATCTTATGTATGCTATGGTGTGCACGAGGCCAGATTTGTCACAAGCCGTGAGCATGGTATTCGGAAACATGCATGATCCCGGAAGGAGTCATTGGGAGGCTGTGAGATGGATTTTGCGGTTATCAAAGGTACCATAGGCTGGGTTGGTTTTTGAGAAGGATGTTGAAGGTATGCAAGAGTGTACGATTATGTGGACTCTGATTATGCTGGAAATCTTGACAAGCGTCGGTCCACTATAGGATGTCTTTACATTGACGCAGGCACCGGTGAGTTAGCGCTGTATTTTACAGTCTACAGTGGCACTGTTGAAGACAGAAGCAGAGTACATGGCTCTGACAGAGACTATAAAGGAAGCAGTCTGGCTTCAGGGCTTGATGGATGACTTGGGGATCGAACAAGACTTCTTGCGGATCTATTGTGATAGCAAGAGTGCTCTCTACCTAGCGAAAAATCAAGTCTATCCTGCAAGGACAAAGCATATTGATGTCAAGCACTACTTTGTTCGGGATGTCTTGAAGATGGAGATATTGTGAAAGTACACCTAGAGGGGGGTGAATAGGTGTACGACTAATCTATGAACAATAATGTGAAAATTAAAAACTTAATGCAACACACTTAGTGTAACCAAAGAGTGTAGCCAAATTTCCGGTGAAGGGCTCTGGACTAACTCCTCTTGATTCCTCTGAATAAGAGTTGAGGTGCTATATGAAGCTCTCTTGGTTAAACACAAGTGAGGCACACAAACAAACCAAGCATGTATATGATATGACAATATGAATCAATGCACAATGTAAGAGAGATAGAGTTAGAGAAAGTGGATCAAACGCAAACACCGAGATATGTTTCGAGGTTCGAGCACACAGCTCTACATCCCCGCCTTCACACAGAAGGATTTCCACTAACTCGTCCACATAGAACTTCCCACACAGGGAACCTCCACTGAGGATTTGGGGCAAATACAATCGGGAGTACACAACTCCTCTCTCAACCAATACAACCTCTACACTTAGAGGCAAGGCACAAAGCCACTCAAACACAATCACCTCACACTTGAGGGATTACAACACAATCTCCATCTCTCACAAGAGGGAGCCAAATACCACTTCCACTATCACCTCACATTTGAGGAATAACAACTCAATCACCTCTCACTAGAGGGATATCACAATCAATGAAAGTTTACAACTTGGCAGTCTAACAACCACAAACCAATTTTCTCACTAAAATAAAGATCCTATAGATAGGATAAAATGATAAGCTCAAGTGTGAGAAATCAAGGTGTTTGGAAATCAAAACACAAAGAAAAATACTTGAAAAATCAATTAGAATTTGATAGAAATGAAGAACAAAACAAAGATCCCAAATCTCTATTTTTCTTTGATTTTTCCAACCTTGAAAAACAAATAAAGATCAAATCTTTAAGCTTAAAAACTCTTTGAAAACTTGTATTGAAACACTTGTAAATGAGAGAAATTTAGCTCTTGAAATTCTTGTTGAAAACTAACTCAAATGGGGTAATTATAACCCCATTTGGAATCTGCCCGTTGGCAGCTGAAAAAGGGCATTTTTGCCCTTCCGGTCGACCGGCCAGCGGTCAAAAATTTGACCGTTGAGCCCTCCGGTCGACCGCCCAGTCGACCGTCCCAGATCCAGAGAGCAACTGCTCTCTGGCCGGTCGACCGCCCGGTCGACCGGGCCAAAGTGAACGGTCGACCGCCCAGTCGACCGGCCCCACCCGAGAGTGGGGTGACTTCAGTCGGTCGACTGCATGGTCGACCGGTCTAATCACTTGGCCTTTGTGCACGTCTTGTGCACATCGGTCGACCGGTCCGGTCGACCGCCAGAGCCTGGCAGGGAAAAATCCAGGATTTAAAAACTAGTCTTTTTAACTTCAATTAAATCCCATAAAATCACATAAATTTCACAAAAATTAGTTCTTGTATTATCTTTGAAATACAAACATGTTTGAGTAAAAATCAAATCATATTACAAACATTTTGAACCATTTTTTGTGACATGAAAAATTTGCCTTAAACCAAATTCTGTATTTTTCAAAAATAGAATTTTTGAAATGGAAATCCGATTTTTTTAAACACATGTAAATAAACAACTTTGAAGCATATAGTATATGGATAGAATCCAAATACATGAAAGGTATTATATCTATGTTTTTAACATTAAATCCAAAAATAGGTTTTGTCTAAAAACAAAACTCCAAACTCATGATGTAGACTATCAAAATAAATTTTTCTAAATAGATGAAGCATATATGTATATAGATCAAATCTAATATATATTAAACCATGTAAACTTGTTTTAATTCTATCTATTCATGAAAACCAAGATCGGTTAAACCGAAAACCAAAACCAATAAATATGAAACGTGTGTGTGTTGTGAACTTGAGCGTATCACACTATCTAATCTTTACAATGGATCTAAACTAAATCTTAATTAAACAAACCGAAGACTTCTTGTAGAACGCTGTCTCCAAGTCGACTCGATCCAAACGTGATCCAACTAGTGCTAGATATGAACTTTGACACTCGAGTTCTTGAATCACCATGTGAAAGCTCTAAAACACCTTTGTTGAAGCTAATCACCTACTAATATCTTGATTAAATATCTGAAACTAAATATCATAAGATTATTAGTAAATTATAACTACATGAGTTAATCATCATCAAAACTAGAGCGGAAGGCCTCTGGGCCAACAATCTCCCCCTTTTGGATGATGACAAAACTCATGGAGTTATATATGCATGGATTAAAGTTAAGCTTCAAAGAAGCTCCCCCTTAACTCATGCATAGCAATAAACTATAAAGATATGCAATGAATGTTAAACATGAATATGCATAAACATGCATAAAATAATGAAATAAACATACTTTTGATACCAAAATTTTAAATTAAATTACTTCTCCCCTTTTTAAAATAAACATGTTCTTAAATACCAATTGAAAATATAAACTTAAAATAAACATGTTCTTTAATTAATTGCTCTTGATACCAATAAAAATTTCAATAAAAGCTATTGATACCAACAATAAAACTTTCAATAAGAGTTCTTGACACCAACAAAACAAAACAATAAAATATGTTCTTGATACTAATATCCATGCTCTTGATACAAATATCAACAAAACATAAAACAAATGTTTTTAATATAAACTTAAATAAACATGCATATATACTAAACATGCATATATACTAAAATACTTCTCCTCCTTTTTGTCAATCATCAACAAAGGGGTTAAAGAAAATAATAAAACAATGTTCTCTCCCTTTCTGTCCGAAATAAAAATCAACAAGGGGTGAAATCAAATCAAAACATTATGATACCAAATGATGATACCAATTGAAAATAAACAAAACATTTTGAAGAAACTAACAAGAATTTTGATATCAATTGAAAGATATAAACATATAGGTAATCTTCATACCAATTGTAAAAATTAGTACCAATTGAAAATATTTTACACTTTTGATACCAATTGAAAAACATAAACCGATCTTTTTGGTTAAACACTAAACTCATTTTACAATAGAGATACCAAATAGAGAATAATATCAATTTAATGTTTTTTATACCAATATTGAAAATGAAACATATACCAATTTAAAATGATTTTTCATTAGGAGTGTATGATACCAAATTAACAAATCAATATCATTTTTCAATCATTTTTCATCATAAAGTGTGGGAGTAAAATACCAATGTAAACAAATTCAATTTAAAGGTGAAATATGAATTTTCTCCCCCTTTATGAAATACCAAACAAAATGATGCATAAGCTTGTATAAGATACCAATTGAAAAATAATCAATTGAAATATAATTGTCATTTAAGGAATCAAGCTTAGCAAAACCAATATTTGTGCTCAAAGATATAGAGATATGGTAAGCACAATTAAAATACATATATATGTATGAAAAATTAGATACCAATCGAAATTGATACTATTTGAAGTTTAAGCATACATATATAAAAAATATATGAGTATATAAAAAGAATGTCAATAGTGATACCAATTGAAAAAATACAATAATATCAATTGAAAATAAAATAAGATCAAGTGTATAACTCATATTTCCTACCACCCATTTCATGCACATGTTTTAAATAGATTTTCAAGAATGAGCATACAAGGCATGGTCGCCCAACCAGCCGCCCTTGGAAGGGTAGGGTTTTTAAAAATAAGTTTGAAAATAACATAACATGTTTGAAAACTCTACCAAATGAAGAATACGAACTAGTTTTATGAAAAACTTGTAAACTAGTATGAAATCCTTCAAGTAAGGAATAAAACAAGAGTATATTCCATAAAACATGTAAGTCACACGATCATCAACACTCAAAATCTATAAGGCACATATCATACTCATGAAAACAAAATCATGAGAAAATTTTAAGTAAAGTGAGTGTATAAGAGTTATGTGAACACATCATCATGAAAATAGGCAATCAAGCTCAATATGAAATTCCTTAAAAACATGAAACACAAGAAAATCTAATTTTCATCAAAATAATTTAATCTTCAAGGCATATGTATGTTTTGTACAAACTAGAGTATACATACATATCCAAATATAAACGAGTTCACAAAAGTATATGTATGAAGGCAAGTGGCTCAAGGATGTATATGTATAACTAATAGTTTAGACAAAATGGACATATACATGAAGTTTAACAAAAACATGAAAAACATGTCAAAAATATGGAATACAAGTCAAAATTTATGAATCATCAAAACTAGACTATACTAGTACATCTAATTGGTACAAATGAGCATTCAAGCACAAACATATAATAATCTATTTGTGGCTCACTAGTTGTACAAGTATATATCCAAGTTTTAATGAAAACTAACATCTAAACATGTAATCAAAATATGAAGCATAGAAATTAAAACAAAACTCATATGATCATTATGGTAATTGAACATGCATTAGATCTAGGACATACACATTTGTTAACTAAAGTGAGAACACTAAATATAAATCCATATAAACATGGGTGTCTCAAATACTAATCATGTATATTACTAATCTAAATATCATGACATTTAACATCCTAATCATGAAACATCAAAACATGCTAAAAATGAATAATATGAAAGCATGTAAACATAATGAGGAGTAAGAGATCGTTACCAAAACTGATAGGGCACATCTCCATATCTCCAACCATGGTGGTCCTTCCACCAACCTCCTCTTAAAAGTGATGCATCCAAATAGTCCTCTTTAAGCTCGGAACGCATGCACCTCAAGGCACCATCACTCTCACGTCATGTGAGAGCCCACACCTACATCAAATAAAATAGGAGTGGTCTTTGGTACCCATACTCTTTTGGGTCCATGGGGGTTAGCTCCTTTCCTAACCCAAACAAACTTATTTGCTAAATTTGAATCATGTATCTTATCATAGCAAAATTTTGTAAGGTGGCCCTTACGTCCACAATGTGTACATGTGTACACATGAGCATACATTGTGTGATGAGTGTGAACGTGAGGAGCATGTGTATGCCGTAGTTTGTGTGCATGTATAGGAGGAACTTGTTTCTTTCGAAACATAGATTCCAAACGTGCATGGTTCATGGCACAATGGCTCAAAGTGAAGCCCAAACAATCAACACACTTCTTAAGTATACAAATATCATTTTCAATCATGAAAGAAGAGGTGCATGCAATATGTGAGCTAGAATGTGAAGCTACACTATCATGCAAACATGAGAGTCTAAATCATTTTTCAAAGATACATTTCATTAGACATCAAATCCAAATCCTTTGAAATAGAAATAATTTTATTTTTCAAAGAATCATTTTATTTTACAACAAAATCAAATTTTGAAGATACAACTTCATTTTTCTTCAAAACTTCATTACAATCATTTTTATTTTTCAAAATCTTGTTTTCATTTAGAGCAAGATCAAGTTGGATTTAAGTGAGTCAAGTTCACTTGAAATCTCATCCCTTTCTTGCAAAGCAATCTCAAGTCTAGAAGATAAATTTTATTTTCTTCTTTTAATCCAAAGCTATCCTTTTTCAAAAGTTTATATTTTGAAATCAAATTTTCACAATTTTTAGCTAGTTCATTATTTAAGTCATGTGCATCCATACACTCATTACAATAAGAACTAGTACTATCATCTAGTTGAGTATCCGAATGTACCTCATGGGAGTCATTCCCTTGGACCATGAAGCAACGTTGGTCAGACTCGTCTCGACTAGATTTTCTCTTCTTATTGATAAGCGTTTGTAGCTCGGGAGATGTCAAAATGTTCCACACTGCAAAAGCAGAATTGTAACACCCCAATTTTGAAAATCCCGAGTTAATATTCCAATCCTTAATCTAAAGAGATTATACAGATTGTCAGGAGTGATTATTGAATTAAGTTTGTATATATTAGAGAAAATTTGAAAGTGAAATATTATTGGATAATTATGAATACAAGGATACGTATATTGTGTTTGTGTACATGGATGTGGATATGTATGTGTATAATGGTATTTTATAAAATAAAAATAATAAATAATAATACATCAAACAAGTGAAAAAATAAAGATTTTTTTATGTTCTTTAAATCAATGGTGGGGATGAGATCTTGGAATTTGTGAAATAAAGTGGAGGGTGAAGATTTCATTGAATTTGAGAATGTGTAATGAGGTGGCAAGTTTACATAGAGAGAGAGAATGATGTGTTTTTAGGGAAATTATTAATTAATAGCCTTTTTATGTATATAGCCCTAGGTTTTGGGATGTTTCCCCCAAAACTCTAAATCTCTCTAATCTCTCTCCCTGTGGTGGCCGACAGCACCAAGAGACCCATCTCCCTTTCCTTCCCTCTCTCTCTCGCCCTCAATCTCAATCTCTCTCTCTCTCTCTCTCTCTCTCTCTCGCTGGATCGCGCGCGGTGGCGCTGGGCAGGCAGCGCGCGCGGCAGCGCGCGGCGGCGCTGGGGCGCGGCGGAGCACGCGACGCCAGGGCTCGAGAACCATCTCAACCTATGGGTATTAGCTCAGATTAAGGTGAGGGAGTTTTTCTTCAACCCAATTAAATTTCTTTTCCGAAATTTCATGAATTCAATCCAGTTTGTTGCTTCAAAATTCTTTTGATATTGGAGACATCAACATCTACTTTGAGGTGAGGGTGAAGTCTCTCATGATCTATAATTCAATTACCCTTGTCAATTATTTATCCTGAGAATTTAACCTTTGTTGGATTGTTAATTCAATTCTATTAATAAATAACTATATAAGCTTATGATAGTTGTTTCTAAACTGATTACATGAGGACATATCCATTTTAAAACCTGAATTACTTGAGTTAAACCCTTTAATGACTTAAGATAAGATCCTTTGACTCATTATGGGATGACAAGCGAGCATGTGTCTAGTATCAACAACATTGCTATTCTCGGATATCTCTTGTTTTAGAATATTGGGAGTTTCAATTTCTATAGAATTCTTTTATGATCTCCCTTATAGGCAATGACTACAATTAGTTGGATATCCTTCTTATGACTTGCTACTTAATAACAATATGCCTTGTCTGAAATTGGTATTGTGTGCCTAAGTGAATTTACGCTATCTTGCTGGAGTATTAGAATTTTGTTAGCGTTATCAAATCCCTTATAAAGTATAATGGTTGAAAGAAGAATACCAATTTTCATAAGATTAAAAGGTTATAAAATGAAAACTAGGGAGGTTGGTTTTTAAAACTCAGTTGAGGCTTCCTTTGATAACAGATCTAGTCTCTTTTATTTATTAAAATTTCATGCAGTGAATAAATCCAAAAGAGAATTATCTCACCGCAAAGTAAATAAAGGAATTACTAATAAGCTATATCACACGTACCCCTCAAACTCATTTGAGTTCTACTTCGAAGTCTCTCCGTTTATTGTCCCGGCATTCCAAATTAATTAAAAGCATGGACAATAACTATATGAGGGTGAGTGTCTAATCAATACTCACGTTGCTTCTTTTGTTAATCTCTTGTATCAACCATTAATACAATCACTATATAGATAAGAATTTATTTAATAAATGAAGATGATGACGATAACGGTTATAAGAGTTAATGGTTAGAGTTAGTCTCCACTAATTGAGAGGAGTACCAAGCAACCTCCGTAACAACAAAGCTGTCTTGCTTAGACATATAAGGAGATTTACAGAGGGTTCATGATGTACTAGTTTACACCGATCCTCCATCAATAAAATTTTAGGTATTTGAAGAAATACTTGAAGCACTTCCTTAGGTGAAGAAAGACACGAGCATATATACTTTTCTTCTAGTTAAGACTCCAATACACCCTTGAGGATAAGGAAACTAAGGAATAAACTACAAGAAATAATTATTCACTGATGTCATTTAACCGTAATTTAGAATAAATTAAGGATATGTAAGGATTGTATTGTTTTTGTTCAAGTTGTTGGCATGGAAGGTTGGAGAGAAACTTATTTCTTTTAGCAAAGTGATATGAGTACGTCTAACCTTATTATTATCATTGATTCTAGTACTTCATGGTCTAAGCCGATCAAATAAACCCTGATGAACCCATTTACATCAGATTAAAGCAAGTGATCCATGATAACATGATTAACCCTAAGATCCGGATACACCAGACCTTTATAGTACACAAGAGTCAGAATCCGAAATAAGCCCCTTCATTCCTTCTATATAAGAGTTTGTTTACGTATCTTTTGATTTGTGGTTCTTTGTCCTTATTGAAGACTCGTTATCCCTAAAATGCCCACTGGATCAATTTTTGTCAAAATTTATTAAGAACCAGAACTTCATAATACTATTGGACACCGATGATTGTAGATTAATTCATTAGAATTTTTGATGGTCACTTTGATAGCTTATCCCGGTGTCAGTTTGATATAAAATTTCTTACATCAATTATAAGTGATTAATTAGTTGAATTGGCAATGAGGTGAGAAACTAGAATAAATTGCGATGCATGCTAAGTAGTGTATCAAACAAAACTTCGAACAATGATTAACTAATCTAGCAGAAAATTGTGAAATCAATAGTTGTAGAAATCAGAATCATTTCTTGGCCTTGTAAACGTATCTCAACCTAACATTAATGTTAGCCGGTAACCCATCATCACTATGGAGTAGAATTGTAACGGGATAGCGGTAATGGTAATATTTCTCATCCTAATTTGACAAGACTTATCTTGTAATCAAGAACGAGTAATCCATCATGATGTCTAAGACAACCGTGGCAAATATTAATATGTAGTACATGTATAACTGGTGATATAAGTAAAATTTGTAGAGTAGATATCAGTGAATGAACTAGACTCTAATTTTGCTAAGCACAAAGAATAATTAGAATTCAACACGGACTTGATTTCTAACTAATGAACTACTAAAGATTTCTTGCGACAATCGCATATAAAAATAAGTAGATGGTTAAATTGGGTGGTGAGAATGAACAACTATGAATATCAAGTATGCAGGACTGTGAATAAGGAGTTGAAAATTGCCAAATACGACGATCGAGCATCAAGGGTATACTTGAGAAATTGTTTTACTGCAAGACGTAATCGCGTGAGTTAAGCATACGTATCTTAGAGATGTGGTTAATCGTGAGATAAATTATTGAATGATTGATACACGCGACATGGTTGTTGCATATGGACGTCCCTAAAGTAGAACATATTAGTGTATATATGTGTGTTCTATATAAGCGCCCACACACACACGAATGAGAGTGTGGATGTGATAAATTATTTAGTTAAGTCATCGTAGATTCTGTTGAATCACAAATTCATAAATGCAGCCCACTATAGATTATTTTAATTAGTGATATACATAGTTTACATGATCAAGAAACTGAAAACTGATAACGAGAATAAGAATTTCACCTATACAAATGGGGTGAGTAGATCACCACAGTGTTAACTTTTAGTTTCAATGCATACATCCAGATATGCGGTGGATCACATTCATTTCCTTTGAGATGGAAATGAATAGCTGGAAGTAAATAATAAAATAATTGGTTGATACTTATATAATGCTGAATTGAATATTATCCAAGCGTATGTGTGTATATATATATATATATATATATATATATATATATATATATATATACACATACATGTCTGTTGCATTCATATATAATGGAGGAAGGTGAAAAGTCACCTAGAGGGGGGGTGAATAGGTGACGATGCTAATCTAGTGAACTTAATGCAGAATTTAAAAATTAATTGCAATTACAACAATGATGCACACACACAAGCAAGTATAAGATATAGCAATTTGCACAATACACAAAGTAAAGAGAGAGATAGAGAGAGTCAATGGATCAAGCACAAACAACAAGATATGTTCCGAGGTTCGAGCACCAGCTCTACATCCCCGCCTTCGACACACGAAGGATTTCCAATCCACTAGCTTGTCCACAAAGGACTCCCTCAAAGGGAACCTCCACCGAGGATTTGGGGCAATCACAATACAAGGAGTACCCAACTCCTCTCCTTACAAACACAACCTCCTCTTGAGGCAAACTCCAAGCCAACTACAACCTCCTCCTTGAGGCAAACACAACCCAATACAAAGATCACCTCACAAACTTGAGGGAAACAACCCAATAGCCAAACTTCCTCAACACAATGAGGGAAAGGCACAAAGCCAAGCTAAAGATAGGGTTTACAACTTAGTGGTTTCAAACAACAACCACAAAACAATCTTTTTTTCCCACACAAAATCCTATAGAAAAGATAGTAGATTTTAGCTCAAGTGTGGAGAAAACCAAAGGATTTGAAACCAGCAACTCAAAGAAAATCTTTGGGAAATAAATGAACCAAGATAGAGAAGTTCAATTCAAAAGCTTTTCCCAAAACCCTTTTCTTTGATTTTTCAAACCCTAAAGAAACACCAAAAGATTGTTCAAATTAAGCTTAAAAACTTCTTTTTAATGCTGTGAAAACACCAGAGAGTATGTAAAAATTCGCACCAAAATTCTTAGAGAAAACTCTTGCAAATGGGATATTTATAGGCTAATCCAGAAAATAGCCGTTGGCTGTAATTTTGCCAGAATTACCCTGATGGTCGACCGCCCGGTCGACCGCCCAACGGTCAATTTTTGACCCGTTGGCGCTAGCGGTCGACCGCCCGTCGACCCAAACAAACAGAGAGCAAACCTGCTCTCAGTCGGTCGACCGGCACGGTCGACTGGCTATAGGTGTAGCCAGCGTGCACGTTTCTGTGCACGTTGGTCGACCCAGACGGTCGACCGTCTACATGGTGCGGTCGACCGTACCGTCGACCGATCAGCCTGGCAGACACCAAAACAGGTCAGAAATCTGGGGAAATAAATATCCAATAAATTCTTATAAACTACTAAAAATCCCCAAAAGTAGTTTTGTCAAATTGCATTGATACATAAACATGTGATAAAAGTTTTGACTCAAATATCAAGCAATTAAAACTATTTTTATGTCTTTTTATTTTTACCAAAAACCAAACCTTGTATTTTCTAAAACTTGGATAGACAATACGTTTTGTCCAAACACTTCCAGATACAAAAACATGATAATTAAACACTTTGAAGCATGATGCATATGGATAGAAATCTAATATACATGAAACAAATATATATCATAGTTTTTGTCATTAATTCAAAATATGTTTTGTCAAAAATACCAAAACATATAACACATGAATAAAGGAGTCAAAACTAAGTTTGTCTAGGAAATTAAAGCATGCATGTATATAGAACAAATTATATATACATTAAACCATGTAAACTTGTTTTGATATAAATCTATTCATGAAAACCAAGATCGGTTAAACCTAAAACCGAAAAACCGAAAACCAATATTCAAAACATGAAACATAAACGTGTGTGTTGTGAACTTGAGCTTATTATACTATTCTAATCTTTACAATTTAGATCTAAACCCAAAACTAAACTATGGTACCGATGTCTTCTTGTAGAGCGCAATCTTCAAGCCGACTCGATCCATAACACTTTGATCCACCGAGCAAGTGCTATATATGATCTTTGACGCTTGGGCTCTTGAATCAACATGTGAGTAGCTTCAAATCATCTTGTTGAAGCTAATCACCTACTAATAACTTGATTAAAGATCTGAAACTAAAATCACAAGATTATTAGTACACATTACTACATGAGTTAATCATCATCAAAACTAGAGTGGAAGGCCTTTGGGCCAACAATCTCCCCTTTTTGATGATGACAAAACTCATGGAGTTATATATGCATGGATTAAAGTAAAGCTTCAAAGAAGCTCCCCCTTAACTCATGCATAACAATAAAACATATAAGATGTGCAATGAATGTTCTTAAACACATATAAACATGTTCTGGATACCATTAAAATAAAACAAAACAATGAAACATGCTCTTGATACCAATAAAACAATAATATTGAAACCAACATATTATTACTAATGAAAACCAACTAAAACATATGCATAAATCAACCATGCATATAAACTACAAATTCTTCTCCCCCTTTTTGTCAATCATCAACAAAGGGGTAAACACAAACATAATGAAAACAAATACTTCTCCCCCTAAATCTTCAAAACAAAGAAGCAATAATTATTCCAAGGGGTAAAACCAAGTCAATATGATATCATTGAAAATAACAAACTTTGAGAAATGCCAAATCCTATTTGAAATAAAACAAGGCATTGAAACAAAATAACATTTTATATCAAAATGAAAACATGTAATGTAAACTTGATACCAATAGATATTTTTCATTATAAGCATATGATACCAATTACTTTAATATCATAAAGTTAGGGAGTGGGAAACAAAAACAATGGTAAACCAATACCAATTGAAATATAAAATACGAGTTTTCTCCCCTTTATGAAATACCAAAAGAAAATATGCATAGGCTTGAAATAAGATACCAATTGAAAATTAAATCATTGAAACATGATATTCATTAAAAATTCAAGCTTAGCAATCTTAAAATTATGATAAAGCTTGTATATGGATATAATAAGCTTAACATAACCAAAATTTGTGCTTCAAGATATAGGGATATAATAAGCACAAATAAATCATCTATATATGTATGTAAGAAATAGATACCAATTGAAATTGATACTATATGAAGTGTAAGCATACATATATAAAACAAAAACATATATGAGTATACAAAAGGATGTCAAGATTGATACCAATTGAAAGAATTCAATGATACCAATTGAAACAACAATAAGATCAAGTGTATGACTCATATCAACTATACCTCCCAATCATGGTTCAAGATTTAAATGATTTTCATTTTAAAGTATACATGAACATGATCTCCCATCCAACCGCCCATAAATGGTAGGGGTTTTCAAAAATAGATTTAGAAATATAGTAGTTTGAAAATTCTACCAAATTGAAGAATACGAACTAGTTATATGAAAATTTGAAATAGTACGTAATCCTTCAAGATAAAATATAAAGATTTTTCATGAAACATGAAAATCACATGATCACTTAAACACTCAAAGTTCATATGGCACAAATTATACTCATGAAACTAAATCACAAGAAAACATTAATAGGGTGAGTGTACAAGTGTTGTGTGAAACATATCATCATGAAAATGACAATCAAGCTCGATTGAAATTCCTTTAAAATATGAACACATGAAAACTAAATCTTCTTTACTAAAGGAATTCCTCAATGACACGAAAATCATCATAACAAATTAAACTCTAAGGCATATGTATGTTTTGACAAAACAAAAGTATACATACATATCCCTAACACAATTGAGTCCAAATATAGATTTGCATGAAAAGCAAATGACTCAAGGGGCATACATGTATATCTTAAGGTTTGGCAAAATAGACATATACATGAAGTGAAAACACTTAATCATAGAAAACACATCAAAAATAGGAATACATGTTTGAATGCATGAATCATCAAAACTAGACTATACTGGAACATCTAAAGGGTACAAATAGGCATCCAAGCACAAACATATATAAGGTTTATATTGTGTCCCACTACATGTGCAAGTATAATTCTAGTCTTAATGAAAACTAACATCTAAACAAGTAATCAAATCATTATGCATAAAAACGGATACAAATCAATCATGAAAACATAAAAATGATCATGAAGAACATCCACATGCTATTAGAATCAAGAAATACATGATAGCCTATAACATCAAAACATGTGGCTAAATTAGAAATCATACAACACAAGTATTTATCAAAACATGAATCATTAAAAAAGATCATAGTAAACCATATGATTTGCATGACAAAGACATGTGCATTAAACCTATGATAAATATGATAGTTAAACATAAAGAGAATACAAAATATGGGTCCATACTAACATGGGTGTCTCATAACTAATCATGTAAAGCATAAGTCTAATAAACATGGCAAATATCATACTAATCATGAAATAATGAAACATGATTCAATAAGAACAAAATCATAAACATCCAATGGTCATAATGCATATGCATGTGCATTAGATTTAGGGCATACATGTTAGTTTAAACAATGTGAGAACACTAACATAGATCCATATAAGACATAGGTGCTCAAGTAACTAAACATGTATAACACTATTCAAAAAAAATATGGCATAAGCATAATGAACAATAAACCATGGTATGCTATAAATAGATGAACATGAAAAGCAATGCAATTAAAATGGGAGTTAGAGAATGATACCAAAACCGATGAAGGTGCATCTCTAATTCTCCAAACCACGGTGGTCCTCCCACCAAATCTCCTTGAGAGTGAAGCATTCAATGGTTCTCCTTTTAGCTTAGAATGCATCCACCTCAAGGTACCAACACTCTCACGTTATGCGAGTGCCTCCACCTACATCAAACATTAGGAGGTGGATCTTGGTACCATTTTCTTGTGGGTCACGGGGGTTAGTATCTCTCCTAACCCAAACAAGATTAGTTGCTAAATTTTCAATATGTAATCTATCATAGCAAAATCTAGCAAGGTGGCCTTTTCGACCACAATGTGTACAAGTGTACACATGAGCATACATGTTATGATTGTGTCCGTGATGAGCATGTGTAAGCCGTGATGGTGTGCATGCATAGTTGGAGCTTGTTTCTTGCGAACCAAGGATTCCAAACGAGTGTGATTTAAAGCACATTGGCTCAAAGTGGAGCCCAAACATCAACACTTTTCTTCAAATTATTTATATCATTTTCAATGCTAGAAGATAAAGTGGAGTATGCTATAGGTGTGCAAGAAGTAGAAGCTACACTAGCATGGCAAATATGAATATCAATATCTTTTGCAAAGATTTGTTTTTATTCAAACCAAATCCATTCTTTTGTTATGAAATCAATTTCATTTTTCAAGGTAACATTTCTTTAAAAAACAAGATCTAATTTTGAAGATAAATCTCATTGTACTTTACACATCATCACAATCATTTTTGTTTTTCAAAAATTCATTTCCTTTAAAACAAGTTCGAGTTGAGATTTAAGTGAGTCACATTCACTTGCAATCTCTACCTTCTCTTGCAACATCAATTCAAATTAGAGCATAAATCCTTTAATTTTTTTCAAAACAAGATTATCATCTTTCAACAAATCATGTTTTCTAACAATTCTCAAGCTTTTGAACAAGTTCCATATTTAAAGTTTGAACTTCAAAGCATCCATGACAATAGGAACTAGAGCTATCATCTATATGAGAATCCGATTGTACCTCAAGGGAGTTCTTCCCTTGGACCATGAGGCATTGCTCTTCGGACTTTTCTCTCTTAGATCTCCTCATCTTATTGATAATCCTTGAAGCTCGGGAGAAGTCAAGGTGCTCCAAACTGTAAAAGCCGAATCATAACGATCAAAAACATGTAATAAATGTTCATTTAGAGATGCTCTAAGTACCCTAAGTGCTAATGCATTGGCCTTCTTATGCTTGCTACTATTTGGGAGGGATTCTATGGTAATGGCTTGATAAACTAGATGTCCTAGGGCTTTTAAATGTTTAGTCATATTAGCCTTCCAAGCATCAAGTCTAAATGATCAAACATAGGAGGGCTAGCCATAAGTGCAAACTAAATGTGTGCAAATGAAAATGCAAATGAAGATTAGCAAACCAAGATCTCACTCCTAGGTGGTTAAACCTAAATATCAGGAGCGCTAGCTCTGATACCAATTGAAAAGTCACCTAGAAAGGGGGTGAATAGGTGACGATGCTAATCTAGTGAACTTAATGCGGAATTTAAAAACTAATTGCAATTACAACAATGATGCACACACACAAGCAAGTATAAGATATAGCAATTTGCACAATACACAAAGTAAAGAGAGAGATAGAGAGAGAGTCAATGGATCAAGCGCAAACAACAAGATATGTTCCGAGGTTCGAGCACCCAACTCTACATCCCCGCCTTCGACACACGAAGGATTTCCAATCCACTAGCTTGTCCACAAAGGACTCCCTCAAAGGGACCTCCACCGAGGATTTGGGCAATCACAATATAAGGAGTACCAACTCCTCTCC
The DNA here is from genome assembly GCA_038442645.1 of Agave tequilana. Lineage (NCBI taxonomy): Eukaryota > Viridiplantae > Streptophyta > Magnoliopsida > Asparagales > Asparagaceae > Agave > Agave tequilana. The sequence continues at coordinate 4,382 of JAVJIF010025807.1, read as the reverse complement.
TTACAAACACAACCTCCTCTTGAGGCAAACTCCAAGCCAACTACAACCTCCTCCTTGAGGCAAACACAACCCAATACAAAGATCACCTCACAAACTTGAGGGAAACAAACCAATAGCCAACTTCCTCAACACAATGAGGGAAAGGCACAAAGCCAAGCTAAAGATAGGTTTACAACTTAGTGGTTTCAAACAACAACTACAAAACAATCTCTTTTTCCCACACAAAATCCTATAGAAAAGATAGTAGATTTTAGCTCAAGTGTGGAGAAAACCAAGGATTTGAAACCAGCAACTCAAAGAAAATCTTTGGGAAATAAATGAAACCAAGATAGAGAAGTTCAATTCAAAAGTTTTTCCCAAAACCCTTTTCTTTGATTTTTCAAACCCTAAAGAAAACACCAAAAGATTGTTCAAATTAAGCTTAAAAACTTCTTTTTAATGCTGTGAAAACACCAGAGAGTATGTAAAAATTCGCACCAAAATTCTTAGAGAAAAACTCTTGCAAATGGGTATTTATAGGCTAATCCAGAAAATAGCCGTTGGCTGTAATTTTTGCCAGAATTACCCTGACGGTCGACCGCCGGTCGACCGCCCAACGGTCAATTTTTGACCCGTTGGCGCTAGCGGTCGACCGCCCGGTCGACCCAAACAAACAGAGAGCAAACCTGCTCTCAGTCGGTCGACCGGCACGGTCGACCGGCTATAGGTGTAGCCAGCGTGCACGTTTCTGTGCACGTCGGTCGACCCAAACGGTCGACCGTCTACATGGTGCGGTCGACCGTACCGGTCGACCGATCAGCCTGGCAGACACCAAAACAGGTCAGAAATCTGGGAAATAAATATCCAATAAATTCTTATAAACTACTAAAAATCCCCAAAAGTAGTTTTGTCAAATTGCATTGATACATAAACATGTGATAAAAGTTTTGACTCAAATATCAAGCAATTAAAACTATTTTTATGTCTTTTTATTTTACCAAAAACCAAACCTTGTATTTTCTAAAACTTGAATAGACAATACGTTTTGTCCAAAACACTTCCAGATACAAAAACATGATAATTAAACACTTTGAAGCATGATGCTATGGATAGAAATCCAATATACATGAAACAAATATATATCATAGTTTTTGTCATTAATTCCAAAATATGTTTTGTCAAAAATACCAAAATATATAACACATGAATAAAGGAGTCAAAACTAAGTTTGTCTAGGAAATTAAAGCATGTATGTATATAGAACAAATCATATATACATTAAACCATGTAAACTTGTTTTGATATAAAATCTATTCATGAAACCAAATCGGTTAAACCTAAAACCGAAAAACCGAAAACCAATATTCAAAACATGAAACATAAACGTGTGTGTTGTGAACTTAAGCTTATCATACTATTCTAATCTTTACAATTTGGATCTAAACCCAAAACTAAACTATGGTACCGATGTCTTCTTGTAGAGCGCAATCTCCAAGCCGACTCGATCCATAACACTTTGATCCACCGAGCAAGCTATATATGATCTTTGACGCTTGGGCTCTTGATCAACATGTGGGTAGCTTTCAAATCATCTTGTTGAAGCTAATCACCTACTAATAACTTGATTAAAGATCTGAAACTAAAATCACAAGATTATTAGTACACATAACTACATGAGTTAATCATCATCAAAACTAGAGTGGAAGGCCTTTGGGCCAACAGAAGGGGCCGGGCGGGAGCCGGTAGGAGGGGGAAGATGGTGTTATTGTTATTGTTATTGTTATTGTTATTGTTATATATATAACGGAGGAAGGGGCCGGCGTGAGCCGGTAGGAGGGGAAGACGGTGCTATTGTGTTATGATATGTTTATATACATGCTTATATCATGGAGGAAGGGGCCTAGAGAGAGCCGGTAGGAGGGGAAAGACGGGGTACCGTGGTATTATATGTATATATATACATAGGAGGAGGGGCCGGACGGGAGCCGGTAGGAGGGAGAAGACGGAGAGTATCACATTTCACTTGATATCCGTATGTACCTATGGATCATGTATGGTATTATCCATCAAATATGTGTGTGAATATAGACGGGTGATTGATGTATCATTCAATTACTGGAACAGACGAATAACATTCGTAGAAGTGCGATGTGATATTGTATCATCTGGTTAGATAACTATATAAAAATTGAACGTATGTTGATGTGCTTTGTGTAAGTTATATGAAACACGTGGATGATACGTGCCGCGAGTATATAAGATGAATGCACGCGTAAATTAAAAATAGCTGAGTATGCTACTGCAACTCATAAAGCAGGAAATCTGCGACAGAGTAACTAAATAAAGTTAAGGAGAATCAATTACTAGAAAAGTTGGACCTTCTCACAGATTATATAGATATTGGCTCAATTACTCGTTATGATCTATCGCTCTTCCCTGTTATCGCTTTTCCCCTGTTCATTTTATCCATCCATACTTGCCGTAGTTGTTGAAGAAATATATGCTCCTTGCTTGTGTATTCTTTCCTTGATACTCTTTTGGACTCTACTCACTGAGCTGTTTAGCTCACCCTTCCAGTTTCAAATTTTCAGGTCACGAGGAGACTGAGGCCAAGCATAACTTGGACACTTGCTAGGATTCTTTAAGAATGAAAGTATTGTATAATGTTCATTATAGATATTTCTTATTGTATATATTCATAACCTTGTTAGATGTGTATTATATTCAAGTAGTAGTTTGTTGGATGGTTTGGTGTAGAAAGGAACTTATCGGTGATATTCATGATGAGTCAGATAAGATGATAGTATTGCCTTATTCTATGGAGGCCGAGAGGAGTACTCTCGTGCATATGTCATTGTATTTTCCTAAGTAGGCGATGTCAAGCCAAATTGTTATTTGGAGAATAAGTTTATCATTGTGAGCCGTAACACTATTGTGGTTGCATGGGTGATTATTAACTTTGGTTTATATGTTTGGATTGAGGATAAGTAGGCTGATGTTGGCGAAATTATTGTGAGTTGAAATGTATAATTTGGGCATATCAGTATTTACAAAGGAGTGCTACCGAAATTTTAAGGATTTGGATATGATTATGATGTCTACCTGTTTAAAAGAATGTCATGTTAATTGAAGATTTAAGAAATCTGGGACCGTTACAAGAATCATAATGAGAAAAACATGTAAATATTCTTTACTAAGAGATGCTCTAAGTGCATTTAGGGCTAGTGCATTGGCCTCTATATGCAAGTTATTACTAAGATAGGATTCCTTGGTAATGGCAAGGTAAACTTTATAACCTATGGTTTTTAATGCCACTCATCATAACCTTCCATATATCAATTTTAGAGATATCAAACATGGAGGGATATCCATGAGTGCAAACAATATGTGTGCAAATGCAAATGATAGATTAGCAAGTAAGATCACACTCCTAGGTGGTTAACCTAATATCAGGAGCGTAGGCTCTGATACTAATTGAAAGTACACCTAGAGGGGGGTGAATAGGTGTACGACTAATCTATGAACAATAATGCGAAAATTAAAAACTTAATGCAACACACTTAGTGTAACCAAAGAGTGTAGCCGAATTCCGTTGAAGGGATCTAGACTAACTCCTCTTGATTCCTCTGAATAAGAGTTGAGGTGCTATACGAAGCTCTCTTGGTTAAACACAATGAGGCACACAAACAAACCAAGTATGTATATGATATGATAATATGAATCAATGCACAATGTAAGAGAGATAGAGTTAGAGAAAGTGGATCAAACGCAAACACCGAGATATGTTTCGAGGTTCGAGCACACAGCTCTACGTCTCCGCCTTCACACAGAAGGATTTCCACTAACTCATCCACATAGAACTTCCCACAACAGGGAACCTCCATTGAGGATTTGGGGCAAATACAATCGGGAGTACACAACTCCTCTCTCAACCAATACACCTCTACACTTAGAGGCAAGGCACAAAGCCACTCAAACACAATCACCTCACACTTGAGATATTCCAACACAATCTCCACCTCTCACTAGAGGGAGCCAATACCACTTCCACTATCACCTCACACTTGAGGGATAACAACTCAATCACCTCTCACTAGAGGGATATCACAATCAATGGAAGTTTACAACTTGGTGGTCTAACAACCACAAACCAATTTTCTCACTAAAACAAAGATCCTATAGATAGAATAGAATGATAAGCTCAAGTGTGAGAAATCAAGGTGTTTGGAATCAAAACATAAAAAAAAATACTTGAAAAATCAATTAGAATTTGATAGAAATGAAGACAAAACAAAGATCCCAAATCTCTATTTTCTTTGATTTTTCAACCCTGAAAACAAATAAAGATCAAATCTTTAAGCTTAAAAACTCTTTTGAAAGCTTGTATCGAAACACTTGTAAAT
>JAVJIF010025806.1:0-77822 GCA_038442645.1 Agave tequilana | reverse complement strand
CGCCACCATCGCGATCTTCACTCTGCCTTCTCCTACAACAACACCATCCTTCTCCAACCTCGTTACCGATAGCATGAATCCTTCTCATCACCGTCTCTATGCCACCGCGACACCCACCACCACCTCCAGCGTCTCTACTAGATTTCATCAGACCTCGTCAGAGCACCGCCGCCACGCCGTGACCACCTCAACTGCCCTCGTCAGTCATCAACTTCTTCTACAATACTCGACTTCGACTTCAAATCATTTCCCCGCCATCGTCGCCACCTTCCGCCGATCTTGACGACCTCCGTCTTCATCCCAAGAGCGCCGCTACCATCAGCGGCACCCACCGCGCCGCCGCAGGGTTTTGAAACCCTAGAAGTGATCGCAGAAGAGAAGCATTAAGTTGGCTTGTGGGTTAAAGCTATCAAACCTGATCCAATTCTAAAAGTTGAGTTTTAAGGTTATTGGGTCCGGATCCTGCTACCTAACCCGACCCGACCCGACCCGCTGTCTCTTTAAGCAGCCAACTCGATTCATTTGAACCAAACCGGCTGGCTGATCCAGACCGGGATTGACCCAGATTGGGTCTGATCCAGATGAGCCCAGATCAAGCCAGGTCCGAGTTGGTAACTGAGTCAACTCGTCCGAGTGGACTTGACTGAGCCAACTCAATCAACGGTGTAACACAACAAGCTTCCGAAGATTGTTTCAGGCCCGTTCAGAGTCCGATTTGAGTCCCGTTTGAGGTGTTGTAACCATATCTGCGTTCTGGAGATACATAGGAGAATTTACAGCATTTAGACAATAATCTAACCTCCACAAGCTCGTGTTTGGTGCCGGTATTGTTTCTGCAGCAGAAGATCAGCATTTCAGGCCACATTTTCAGCCTGATTTGAGCCCACTTCAAGTTGAAATTCCTTGTTAATTTCTGAGCTTATGCACTGAATTTTCTTTATGGGATTTTACTTTTGTAGTCGATATATATATACTGATGGTGGTGAAAAGAAAGTTGAATGAGATATATATATATGCGGCTCTCTTATATTTTCGGGGTTCTGATGATCATTATGAGTATGAGAAGTAGGAAAATAATTTTGAACAATTCTTCAGTTTTTTCTCTTTGACATATGAACAGAAGTGTCGTTATGCCCAAATAAAACTGATTGGTAAAGTTTATTGGTGGAGGAAAGACATCCATATTGATTGTCGATGTTGGTTTGTCTTAAAAGATTTCTTTGTACTCTGTATGCTCCACATCTTCTTTATTCATCTGCGACTAATTATAAAAAACCTAACGTTGTGCATGAACTCGAGCTTGAGAAGCCACAGTCATCTGATCAAGTCGCTGAATATAGGGAGATCTTAGCTAACGTGGGGAAGCTTCTAGAAAGCATGACAATAAAGGTTGACACAAATTCAACGCCCCCAGTTCTTATCTAGCCTGAAGTTGTTAACGAGCCAGAGCCATAGTCAAAAGTTGTTGAAGGTCTAGAGTCTGAAGTGGAAGAGTCAGAGCCAGAGCAAGAAGTGTAAGAACCTCTTATTAGAACTTCCAGTGGAGCCTACTATGGAGCTAGTGTCATCTTGACAGCTATATCCTTGAGATCACCTGACATTTACGACCCATTGCAGATCTTTCAACAGGAGACAAGATTAATAGGAGATCAGGCTACTAATGGTGCAAAGTGCGGTCAGTTTAATTTTCATCATGGATGATTCGTATCTATCTGTTATGTTACATGTGTTGGCTCGACCTACCATCCTATACAACCGGTTTATCACAGAAGCTAGTTTCACTTCCACCACTTTGGTTCAGCTATATGACACATCAGTATTGATTCCCCGACCACCACCTTGGCCTGATTGAGGATTCGTGATGCGATTCAGTTTCACTCGATCGTGCTTATCTTGTATCTATTGCTACATTCATCGGTGATGAAATTATAAGCCGGGGAGAATGATTGGGGAATCGAGCAGTCCAGATTTAACAGGATCTAGGATTTTATTTTTATTTAGATTTGAGTAGATTTGGTTGAGAATTAAGATTTATTTGAATTAGATTTGACTTTATCAATAATTGCACGTATGGTGCACGTATTGTAGGCTATATATATAGCCATGTATTGAATTTGAAGTTAATGGTGAATTAATTAAAATTTGTTTCTCTATGAAAATTTATGTGTTTTGATTTATCTCGTAGATTAATCGAATCAGGCGGTGAAGCTAAGATCCGGGTTGCGATCCGTGATCATATCCCTTTTCCCAAATCAATCAAAATCTCGTCACAAACACTATATCCCCCTCCGTCCCACATCAAATCCACCTGTACAAAACTTCAAAAAGTTGATCATAAAGTCGAAATGCTAGGTTATTTTCAATGCTCAGTTTAATGTAGAATCTGTTATCTTTTAGCCTTCACCGGTATTTTTTAGGTATTCCTCTTTGTCAGTGCATGCTTTTTTTTTTTTACTTTGGTTCTGGAATCCATAGAGAAAGAAGATTCCAACTAGATGCATTAACCTTTTCTATTTTTCTTCCATTTGGTGTGTGATCTTTTATAAGAAGAAGAGGCATGTGCCATTTACCCTTTTTGTACAGATGCAGAAGAAGACAGATTTTGTTCGTAGAGAACTGTTTTTTTCTAAATAAATTTTTTGGCTCTAATCTATCCATAAATTATTGAATAATTGAACAATAGGAAGATGTTTCACTCATTTTTTTTTATGTGCTTGCAATAATTTTTTGCATTGATATCCAATGGACATTAGCTGTATTTTTTCCCCCTTCAAGGCACCACTTACCATGATTCTAGAGATATAAAAAAAAAGTTAATAAAGGCAGATACTGTCTCTTGGTTTATTATATATTTTGGGATCTGCTCTATCCATAATTTTGTTATTGAATAAAAGGAAGATATTTTGCACTTTATTTATGTGTTTACAATAATTTTCTTTTTTAATTTTAATGATCAATGGACATGAGCTCAAAACTGACATCCCCATCTGATTGTAAAACTGATGGTTTTGGTTAACGGATTTTTAACTCAAAACCTAAGGGGGGCCTTTGTACGTTATCAATGAGAAGTTCAACCTTGATATTCTTGAGGATAGCATCATTGTATTTTCCTGATTCATTGCATTTTCTTCTTCTCTTTTAATGATGAGCTGTGTGTAAAGTGTAACATATGTTAAATGTTATTCATTCTCCCTTATCTTTAAGTTACTTGTGGATTTTGATTATTCCGTTTAGTTCTGTTCTGGAGATTTTAGAGAAAAGAAGCTTCCAATCACATATATTTAGTTCTATAAGTTTCTATTTTTTTTTCCTTTATTACTTTTATTTTGACATTTTTTTTCCATACTACTTTTGCTAATTAGTGGAATCCTTTTATAAAATTTGTTCAAGTTTCTTTCTTTCTTTCTTCGTATGTTTTGTTTATTTTCACTGTTCCCTTTATCATTTTCCTGAATATTATAAAAGGTTTGATAATGTAGGTTTTGTTTAGAGAATTATTATACAGTTCCATTATACTTTTTACTGTTATGCATGCAAAATTAATTAGGGAGAGGATATTAGGAAATCTTTTAGCAGCATTTATTTTGTTACTACTTCATTTCCGTTGTTCCTCTGATCTTCCAATATATTTATTTGGTTGTCCATAATTATGTTATGATGGATCATTTCAGGAAAGTTGAGCAATTAAAGCAACTAACCAACTGGGGAATAAAAACAAATGACTATTAGATTTATATTTTATAACTACTGGTGTGTGAGAATCACTAAGAGTTAGGCATTATCAACTGACTTCCTGATGCTTGCTTAAAGTTGGCATGTACTCTTTTAATTAATTGTCCCAGGTAAGTCACTGGCTGTTTCTTTAAGGAAAAACCCTCATTTCTCCATAATATCTGATGGCGGTGCATGTATTATATTTATAGGAGTGTTGGGAAAAGTGTGTATTTATTGGCGAAAACAAACATATACATGAAATGGGAGATTGCTGCTGTGAGTTCTATTGGCCATTCATCAGAACTTTATAAAAGGAATCAGGAAAATCCCTTTAGGAAGTCTTGAATCAGTCTGTGGATTTATTTTGTTGGTGCATTTGAGCTAGCAATGCTGATTGGAGAACGATATTTATAGGTGAAAGCAAGCATGTTGATTTAAGGGAGATTGTTGGTTACTAATTTGATTAGCCATGGTCGTAAATTTGACAAAGCTAACCGGTATACTCTCAGAGATGAAAAAGCAAAGCTAACCTGTAAGGTTTTTATATGTTGCTGGTCTTAGATAGTACTCATTTCTTACTTTCAGCTGTGGATGACTATACTCTTTTATAGGATTACTTTTTGTTGTTTTGCTAGGAACCTGTCTTTTCTTTTTTATCCAAGAAAAGTCACATTGTATAAGTGGCATTTGAGCTGCATAATGTTGATAAATTGTGAACAAGCATCATGTTTGGTGATCCTGGGTTAGGATTAAATGACGGTGATGGGTCCCTCTGTATGCATATGATTTTTGTGATAGCAAGCAGCTTCTGGAAGCATTGCGCCTGATAACTTTCAGTGTGTCTCATATATAAATAGTGGTGTGATAAATTTATCAAATTGTTAAAGCTGAAATTTATTTATGCCGTCCATGTTTATGCTTAGCTAGCAGACTTAGGTTTTGATCTCCATCAAAAAGGAAACATATCTTGACATCCTCGCTCAGCTGAATTCTTTCTTCTGTTTGCATAATGAACCACTAGCATCATATCATTTTCGTAGTGATTGCAAATTGTATCTTTAGGCTTGAGAGGATATGACTACTGCGCTGTAGTTCTGAGTGAAAATTATCTTATACTCTCTGATGAAAATTACACCTGCACCAACATAGCAAGGCACTTGGATTTAGTTTGTAGCGTGGGGCACTAAACTCAGTTTAGCCCATCAGCTTCAAACTTTGAAAGATGTGACAGGAGAGGACAAAGCGCTAGAAAACAGAATACACTATAATGAAACCCACTGAAAGAGCACATGATAACACGATAAGAGAAGAGAAGTGCTTCACAACTTTACATGCTTCGACACAACAACATGAAAAGAGAATAGACATCCATCTTCCATGTCAGCAGCAGGTGTGATGTTCATTAGTGGATCTTAAGAAAATGAAAATGTCAAGTGCTGGACGAGACCTATAGAAGCTGCCATGCTAAAGTATATCTTATTGTAATCTGTTTGATTGATTGGGGATTTGGGAGCATAAACCTGCTTTGTTTCAATACTTTACCTCAGTGTCAGTTAACTCTCTGGTTTGCATGGGCATCTTGAGCATATAATAAATGAGTAAATACAGTGGTGTCGAAGGCGCATCGAGGAGCGCGCGAGAGGCGCTGGGCGAGGCAAAGCGCAGCCCTGCGCCCCGCGGTGATAGCCAGGCGCGCGCATGGCGTCGCCTCGCGCGAGGCGCACTCCTGACGTCGCCTCACGTTAGGCGCAAGCCTCACATCGCTCCGAGGTTGCTGGGCGTGTCGGGTCACAGCCCGCTAATGCTGACCCGCTTTTGTTTCATAGAAAGAAAAAAGAAAACAGAAGAAAAATTAATCCTACCTCTCTCAAGCTAGGGCATCGGCGAAATCCTACCTCACCGATTGCGATCGCCCTTGACGCCGCCCTTGACACCGGTTCTCTTCTCTCCCTCTCTCCTCCGAATCGCTCCTTTCTCTCCCCCCAACACGGCCTCTATTCTCTGTCAACGGTGCCATGTATCTTCTCTCTCTTCTCCCTCTCGACGCCGCCATCTCTCTTCTCCCTTTTGACGGCGCCATCTCTCTCCCCCCTGACACCATCTCCTCTCTGGACCCCACTCTCCATCTCCATATATATATATATGTGTGTGTGTGTGTGTGTCTCCATTCTTCTCTTTTCTGTCGCTATCTCTCCCTCCCTCTCTCTCTCTGTCTCTCTCTCTCCATCTCTCTTTTCCTGTCTCTCTCTGTTTCTGTGTCTCTCTCCATCTCTCTATCTCTCTGTCTCTACCCCTTTCTTTCTCTGTCTCTCTTTCTGTGATTATTGGATTGTTATGATTTGTGTTCATGTTAGCTATGATATTAATTACAATAGTATCTTATTTACGTGCTTCTTGTTGATATATTGTACTGGTAGCATTGATATTGTTGGAGGATATTCATTCTTCTGTGATCAATTTTTTCAATTTTATTTTTTACTTATTTTTAAAGAAAGAATATCATTGGATGCTCTTGCATTGCACGCACCGGGGTTGTGCTCGTGATTGCATGTTTACACTCTTTTCGATTACAGGAAACTTTACAGAGGTTCATCACAACATCGGTTGTAGTTGTAAGTTGTAATTACTGCGATGTAGTTAGCTCATCGATATTTGTCATTTCCTTTGCACTGAGATTGAACTGGTTCACCTTTCTAGCAAAAGGAAGCAAACTAAAATATTAAAAAGAAAGAAAAAAGTTCTACTTCAATTCATTTTGGAAAGGAAAAGTGAGAAAGATTGCCATACCTTCTAACTAATTCAAATTTAATAATTTCATTTCAAAATATCACATATTATCATGAATAATTAATAATTAAACAATTATATGATCTAAATACTGCAAAATTTTTGCAAGATTCTAATTTTTTTGCCTTCAAGTTCTGATTGTGAACCTGCAAGAATTAGATTCCATTAGAAATTTCATAATAAGGATAGCAGTAAAATATATGCAATTTTATAAAAGGCACCATAAAAAGAAAAAAGTCTTATGTGATTTGGGTTGGGTTGTGTTGTGCTTGTATTGAGGGTTTGATTTCATATGTGATGTGTAGGTAGAAGATATTTGACAAACATGAATACGAATGAAGGTACTAGGAAGAAGAAGGATCCAACGTGGAAGCACACCATTTCGGTTGATCCTCCCGATAAACTTAAGCACAAGTGTTTTTTCTGGCAAGATATTGAATGGTGGGATTACAAAGGCTAAAGAACATCTAATTGGCACGACAAGAAAGCACAAGAACATCACTTTTGTAATAGTCCCCGATGAGGTGAAAGAAGAACTAAAAGTATATGAAGAGAAGCGAATATTAAGCAATTTTGAATGAATATGTACCAGACTTCGATGATGGAGAAGATATGCTAGAAATTGATGAGGAAGAGGAGTCGCTAAAATTCAGGGCCGACAAGCATCATTAGGAAAAGGAAAGGCCCATGCAACAAGTACATCTACTAAGATATCATCAATGGGAAGCAACATGCGTTCTGGGAGTATTGGTGGTCTTTTGAGTAAGAGGAACGGACCTATGGATGCATTTCTTGTTTTTGATCAGGCGCTAGAAGTGGAGAAAGATAATAAGAGAAGAAAGTTAAGGCAAACAAATATCAAAGAGAGCCTTGATAAAGATGCAGTTGCTAGGGTATGGCAAGACATTGCTCGTTTTTAGTATCAAGCAAATATTGCATTTAATGTGGCCAAATTGAGATCTTTTAAAATAATGTTGAAATCGGTAGGACAATTTGGGCCATACTTACCACCTCCATCTTACCACCAATTGCGGGTGCCTCTTCTTAAGAAAGAGATGAAATACATTGAGGGATTAATGGAATTAGATAAGAAAATGTGGATTGCTAGAGTGTGTTCTTTGATGTCGATGGTTGGAGTAAAGGAAGGATCAGACTCTTATCAAATTTCATGGTTAATTCTCTTATTGGATCATGGTTTATTGAATCAATTGATGCTTCCGAGGAGATCAAAACGGTGAGAAAATGATTAAAATATTAGATAAAAAGGTGCAAGAGATCGGAGCTGAGAATATCATCTAAGTTGTCACGGACAATGCTTCTAGCCTTAAGCTAGCAGGTAAGATCTACATTAGAAAGTTGCACTTGTAAATTTCATTTCTTTTATTGATGTGCTAGACAATGAATGTTGAATGAATTGTAAAATTTGCTGCTTTCAGGTTCCTTCATAGAGGCGAAATATCCTTACATGTTTTGGACACCTTGTGCGGCCCATTACATTAACTTAAATGCTTAAAAATATTGGGAAGCTACTAGTTGTGATGATGACTTTAACTTGCGTCATGGAGGTGACATGTTACATTTATTCTTATAATTGGGTTTTGAACTTGATGAGAAAGAAGGACAAAAGAAAGTTTCTTAAGCCAGCTGATACTCGCTTTGCCACATCATGCTTAACATTTTCAAATTTGCATAATCAAAAAGTGAAGTTGAGAAAGATGTTCATATCAAGTAACGCAGACGGGAAAGTGAAGAAAAGAGCGACACGGGGTAGATCTTGTTTTAGCACTGATGAACCCTGAAGAGATCTCCATGTAGGGGTAACTACTCGAATTCATAGGCAAAAACGACCTGAATCCACGAGCCAAGAGAACAACTCGAATTCAGAGCAAATTGAGGAAAAACTCAAAAGTTTATTGATAAAACTTTAATAATAGATTGATTACAAAATAAAGAATACAAGGGCCTTTATATAGGCTTACAAAAGTCCTATTTTATCTATGAAAGCTAAAGGGAAAAGTTCAAAATAAAAAAAACTGAAAATTCTATTAAATTTCAAATTTGAATCCAGAACAGAATCTTAAACAAAGTCAAATCCCCAAATAAAGGGAAAATCGCAAAATCTCACTTTTTATAAAAGCTTGTCGACAGGCTAGAAGAGGGCGCTGTCGAGAGCTGACAGATCTGTTGTTGTTTTGCTTTCTAAATCAATCCATCTCTCTTCAAAAGAACTCGTTCTCGAGTTTCTATCAGGATATAGCTGCTTGGTAGGGACTCTTAAGTTGGGATTCTTCCTCTCCTCAAATATACAATCATCATATCTTTCTCGTTCTTGCCTCTTTTTGTCAGCGGTTGTCTTATACTTCTTATTAGATTTATCAAACTCTGCTTGAGAAAAAGTGTGATCCCAAAATCTTGATTCGCCTTGACGATTTTCATTAAATTCCATGTAGTGTTGCGTCATCGAATCTTCAATGTAATCATTATCTCGGATCGGTTGATAATCAATATCAAATGGTTGGTGCTCTTTTATCATCTAACCATATACATACACCATGCTCTCATATTTCATTGGCTTGCTTCCAAGAAAGAGATCTTCCAAAGTACGATTGGAGAAGGAATTTGGCATACCTTGAGGAACATGTGCTACGTGCTGGTAGGAAGTGATATGAACTTGAAGAAATTAAAGCTTTCATCTCAAGTACTCTCCTTCTGCATGAAAGGATTCTCGAAGCCATGAAGAATAGATGTACCACGATGATGATTATCTCTCATGGATGGTAATAATCCTTCAAGCTTGTTGATCCCAACTCTTTTGCACTCCTTTGATTTGTCGACCTCGAAAATTTCAGCGGTTGTAGAAACATCTTCTAAAGTAACGCCTTACTTTATTTTCTTTGGTTTCACGAAGAATTCACCTTGATTGCATGAGGGCATGAAAGTTGGCTTCTCTTCTTTTGGACTAGGAATAGGTGGCATAGGCTGATTATTGGTTGTAGGTAGGTCAACCAATGATGAATCTCCATGGGTTGACTGTTCGTCAATGGGTGGTTGCGGTTGTGGATCCGTTGTCTCGTTCGACCCATAAAATCTCTTGAACGGTCGGGGTCAATTTTTCATCTCTTCTTCTTCCAAAGCAAAGCTACAGGCTTGTAATAGTCTTTTCATCCACCTCCACGTTCTTATAGGTGACTTGTCTTGATACATACGCATGTTTTGAAATCGATCCCACCATGTCACTATTCTTCTTTTAAGTCTATGAGCCACAAACTTAACTTGACTTTCATGAGGATATACTCCATGTCAAACAACTCATCAATTTTATCGATCCATAGTAATGTTGACTCAACATCATGACTCCTATCAAAAGAAAGATCCTAAACTTATACAGATTCGAGTATCCTTCTCTTATGTCATAGATAGAATTAGGAAACCTATCTCTCCTATTAGAGTTCGAAAATCCACCTCTTTTTTTAGAGTTAGGATTAGCGAACCTCTGTTGCCTTCCATAGTACATCTTTCTATCTTATTAATTTTCTCCAAAATCATTGTAGTGATAGATGGAACTTCATAACTCTACTTCATAGACAAATTCAGAAAACTGAGGATGTTGTAGATAATACCTTGGTGGTGGATGATATAGTGGTAGATGATGTAGTGGTGGTCGATGAAGTGGTGGTTGATTCGATTGGCAATCATGTCTGCTTCGGTACGTACCATCGGCTAGATTTTGATAATCAATCCTGAGAGATATCCCTTTGATGGTGTTGCCTCTCCTCCTAACAGTGTCCATCCTTGCGGAAAGGCCTTGCAATCCATCGTTGTCTCCTGCTCTGATACCACTTGACGCAAACGGGGAAGCGAAGAAGACGAGCGACGCGGGCTAGATCTCGTTCTATCGCTGACGAACCCTGAAGAGATCTCCAGATAGGAGTAACATGACCCAAATCCACGAATCAATAGAACAACTCGAATCCACAAGCAAATATGAGGAAAAACTCAAAAGTTTATTGATAAAAGTTTGATAATAGATTAATTACAAAATAAAGAATACAAGGGCATTTATATAGACTTACAAAAGTTTTATTCTATCTATGAAAGTTAAAGAGAAAGAAAGGTCAAAATAAAGAAACTGAAAATTTTATTTGATTCTAAATTTGGATCCAAAACAGAATCTTAAACAAAGTCAAATACCCAGATACGCAATAGGGTTGTCAACAGCTGAAGAGAAAACTGTAAAATCCCACTTTCTGTAAAAGCTTATCGACAGGCCAGAAGAGGGCGCTGTTGACATCTCTGTTACTGTTCTGCTTCCTACATGATCAAGTCAGTGGGAGCAGAAGGGAAAAGCTATTGAGAAAATTGTTGGAATGGATTTTTTTTGGGAACAATGTTGGATATGCTCTCAAGCTAACAACTCACTTGGTTCGAGTGTTGAGATTTGTGGATAGTGAGAAGAAGCCTGCAATGAGATATATCTACGAGGTCAAAGATAAAGCTAAAGAGACTGTTATGACAGTTTTTTTTTATGAGGATGAGTCAAAGGATAAAGTTGTTTTTTGGATCATTGATCGAAGATGGGAGGTTCAGCTACACCGCCCGCTGTGTGATGTTGGATATTTTTTCAATCTAGAATATTTTTATGATCATTTCAACATTCTGGGGGATGAAGAGATTATGAGTGGTCTTTATAAAGATCATTCAAAAAATGGTGCCTTTGGAGGATCAAGACAAGATTGACCAACAACTTAGTGTATATAAGAATTCTAGTGGACCTTTTGGTTTTGATATTGCTATTAGAAACTGAAAGGAAAAAAAATCTCCAAGTAAAAAAGACATCGATTTTAGTCTTTTAGTTAGCTTTAAAAAGTTGTCTTATAGGAAAATATAAGTGTTGGTTTCTAATTTCTTATTCCTCTACATATGAAGCTAATTGGTGGGAATCTTATGTCGTATTCACTCCAGACTTGCAAAGACTTACCATGAAGATTCTTAGTCATACATGTAGTTTCTCTTCTTATAAGAGGAATTGAAGTACATTTGAGCAGGTAAACTGAAAATACTAAAGTCATCTAAAAATATTTTTATTTTATATTGTGTTTCGGTGTTTTCTTAACATTAGGATGCTTTTAAGATTATTTAATAGCATTTATTTCAATCCACCAAAATTGAAAATCCATAACAAGAGGGAATAAATTGGAGAATGAGAGGCTCAAAGACTTGATGTATTGTAAATACAACTAAACTTTAAGGGAGAGGTTTGATTGTAAGGATGTGATTGATTCTATTACGCTTAATGGCATTGATGAGAGTAATGAATGACTACTAGAAAAATTTGATAAAGGCAACAATGCAGAGAATGACTTGGTGCAAGAGGATAATGATCTTACTTAGGGTGTTACTATTGAGGTTATGGGAGCCGAGGACCCTATTGTTAGCATAAGATCAACTTCGACAAGTAGGTCTTAGGTTCAACTCTATGTCAAGACATTCGGATAGTCGTGTTGGTGCTTCCTCTTCGAGGAGGGAGCCGGAGCCAGAAGAGAGAGAATTTTACTCTGAGAATGAGTGAGGAAGAGAATTTCAAATAGATTATGGGTCTTATGGCGAAGAGGAAGAAGAGTTTGAGTTGGGGATGAAGATGATGAGTAGTTAAACTCTAACGTCATTTCTATTTTTATGTTTGTTTATTTTGAAGTTTAACACTCGTTTTGGTATTAATGTATTGTTAAAAGCTATTTATCTTAGATGTACTATCTTATGGACTTGTTTAGTAGCTTGTGACTTGTGTCTTGTCTCTTATGATTTGTGACTCGTGTCTTATCTCTTATGATTTGTGACTTGTGTCTTATTTATTTATTGATAATTTGTTATTATGCTATTAAATTGATCTCTATGCAGGTGTAGATAATACAACCATACAGATACGCACACTGTTCTTGTTTTATTAACTCTTTCAGTTGTTAATTTATTGTTTGCTGTGTTTCTTATGATTTTACTTTTACTCTCATAATCTTTCAAATTAATAATAAAAAAAAAGTTGTGTCTCACTGTAGTGAGACGCATCGCCTCGCTTACGCTTTGTGCCCCGTGCACATTATGCGGCTCACACTGCGCCTTGCACCTCGACAACAATAAGTAAATAAATAAAACAATCAAGTTGGAAAATAAATAATCACTTCATGATTATCTTTCTAAGAATTGTAGCTATGCATTTGGTAGAGTTTAAGTGACAATGTGATCCAGACTCGAAAGGTAATAGAATCATGATGTATGGTGGTAATGGGTGATCAACAGTGTGGATCTGAGTGGAGAGATGTATTTCTGTCAAGGATAGAACAAGCTCATCCAAGCTGATCTGCTAAGAAGACAGAATCAACCAAGAGGAGAGTGCAGTTATTTACCCAGACAAATGTGAAAAGACTCACATAAACCAAGTGAGGGCATTAGTGGGGTGAGAGGAGTGATGTGGGGCACTTGAAGTACCTTGTGATTGGAGAACTAGTCTGGTCAATGGTAAGTAGTGCAGTAAATTTGTTGCCACTCATTTCATTCTTGACCACAACCCTTTCATGAACCTCGTTGTGACAACCAAACCCACCTAGGGCATCAGTGTTAGAAGAGAGTATAGCTTGCTCAGTGGAACTTATGAGTGGTTCACGAAAAGTTCCAGGGAATTCACGTGTATGCCTACCTCTAGCGGTCGGTTGTGTTCATCCAGATTCAAATGTGCAGTGAAAGGATTGATGCCTAATTTTTATGGTTCAAATTGATTGCCTATGTTGCACGAACACGGCAACGTCGAAATGGACATGACATGTGGATACACAATAAATTCTTAAAAATACACATGACATGTGTGTCCGACACGCATGTTGGACACATTTCGGACACGACACGGCTCCATGATAGAAGTGTTTGTGCTACATATGATTGCATCAATGGGTTTGCCAGGTTTAGTTAATATCTTAGAACTGGATTGAGCTTGTGGTTCAAGGGCTAAATTGCCCATCTTTTGTTTTATCTAGTTGGTTCAGGGCATTTCTAGAATTTTTTTTCATTCCCAAAATTGACACTAGATCAAAAAACTTGTCATTGGAATCTATGTGCATAGTTGGGGCACTCTGTAAGTTCCAGAGCAACTTGATCAACTCTTTGAATTTGAATTTGTTTTGTGTTTAGGTCAGACTTATGTCCATAGGGGGCATGTTTGAAACTACGGTTGCAAGTGGGTCGGGTTAACCTGAACCGAACCTGCAGCCAACTTGAAGTTTGGATTGATTGGGCTGTATGTTTTCTGGTTGGGTTTGGTCACGATTTGGGATTTCTCAACCCGAAATAAGTTCAGGTTGACCCTTCGAGAAACCCGACCCAGCCCGAACCCACATATCCATGTTCTGAAGTATCGGAATCGGCCTTATCGGTAATATCGGTTGTTTTGTCTTGGTGATATCAGTCTCAGTTAAAAAGTTTTTTAAAAAATGTTTAGAACTGTTTAAAATTATTTAGAAATTAGTAGCATTTTGGCATGTTTTTAGGATTAAAATTCTAATCACATCTTGATAATCATAGCTAAGTTTATGGTTTATTGGGTTTAGTGGGTATTAAATTTGGGTTTTAGTAAGATTGTACTAAGATGAGTTATTGGGTTTTTGGGCTAACTCACCCCAAAATCCAATATAACCCATTTCAATATAACCCAACCCGATCAGATCTCAACCCAAAAAGATTAAAAGAAAAGGGTCAGGAAAAAAGTTCCACCGCTATTTTTGCAATTGCTCTCTGCCTTCAACCGCTATCGATCTAGACTACAAACTCAAGCCAAGAGACGACGATGATGACCGCAAACTCGACCTCTCTCTCAGCCTCCTTTCAACCTCAAGTAACTTCAATGACAACGAGTTCTAACAACTTCTTTTCGACATCCGATGACGATGAGGACCTCCAATCACCGGCGATTTCAACTATTTCAACCCCAGAATTGGACGGAGTCGGCTTGTCTCGGCCGATATTTGATTCCAGTTGATTCTAAATTTCCCATCATGATTTCAAAAGGTTTACACCGATAACGATTTCAGCTGTCCTATTCTGTCTCAGACATCACCGATTCCAAGACGAATCGGTCGATTCTTCAAACCATGCATATATCAAACCATAACTTCTTTTTTCTCACTCCCACAACCTCCCCACATTTGCAAGTCGAGCCACAACTCAAACTCTAACCTTCTCTCCTCAGATCCGATTTGAGAGAATTTTTTCAAAAAACTTAATTCTTGTTCTTCTTCTCTCTTTCCTTTATTTTCTTCTTTCTCATCTCTGATCCGACGTTAGAAAAAAAAGGAAATTGTCAAAACTCGATTCTTGCTCTTCTTCTCTTCCCTTTATCTTCTTCTTTCTTCACTTTTTTCCCCTTCCCATTTCTCTGCTTTGCAACTTTTTGTCATTCTTGCTCAGCCCGGACCCAAACCGAACAGCCCAACCCAACCCGAAATAGAACCCGGGTTAGGGGACGTTGTGGTTGCGGTCAGGCTTGTTAGTATTTTGAGGGTATTTCAAAATTAAGCATAGTTCTTTTAGTCCCACATTGGATAGGAAAAGAACTCTTTAGTGTTTATATATGGAGTCCCTTTCATGATGGGCTGTGTGGGCTAGAAACCAGGGGGTGCTCGCGCGCACACAAGCCCATTGAGGCCCAGTGAAGGGAATTGGGTTACCGGATCCAGAAAACCTTAATGCGCATGTGCGCCCGCATCGTACGCGCAGGGGGGCGCAAATCCGGGTTTTAGAGCCTCGCGGGTGTGCCCGAATAGGCTAAGTTTTGCCAATTTTATTTTTGGATTTAAAATTAAAATAAAATCTTTTCAAATTCTGTTATAATATTAGGGTCAGAAATAGCTGTTGAGATTCGTATCTTTCTATGTCCTGTCCTGTCACTGCAGTGACACTTTCCAAGGCTTTATCTGCACAAGAAAAGATTGGTTCTCTGTTCAAGGATTATTTTCTCTTCCCAAAGATTTTCTAATGATGATAAACTCTCTTTATAAAGGATCTATTCCCTGCTCTCAAAAATAGAACTCAACCATCTTCCTCTGAAATTTTCTTAGACTCTTCAGTTCTTTCCTGTATCTCTGAAGGAAACAAAACCGAGCTGCTCGAAGGCCTATGCATTGCGAGTGCACGCTTGCAGGGCCAGCGATCGTTGAATCCTGGAGGGTAAGCCGCCATCAACCTGTTGCACCGAAATACTCTCTCAGAGGGGCGCGATCTACTCTTAAGGACAGTACTCCGCACGCCTCGATCAAAATAGAGAAGTTCCTTCCTTTTTGAAAGTTTAATTTAAATAGCTTAGCAGTATTTCGTATATCATTTTTTCAACAATCTTAAGAGTAGATATGGATACTGCTATGGTTGCTGCTACTAATGTTAAGTCTCTGCCTGACATCTCTAGGATTGAACCATTTAATGGAACTCTCACTATAAAAGATGGTAAGAAAAGGTTATGTCCACACTTGATGTAACTGGTTATGCATTTGCTATAACTGATCCTAAACCAGAAAAAGAAAAGGAATTGCAAAACTGGGAAAAGGTCAACAAAATCTGTAGGCACATCATTCTCAGCACACTTAGCAATGCACTGTTTGATGTTTACTGTTCTTATAAAACTGCAACTGAAATTTGGGAAGTCTTAATAAGAAATACATTCTTGAAGATGCTGGAACTCAAAAATTTACTATTAGAAATTTTCTGAATTTTGTCATGTCTGATGAAAAAGATATTTCCTCTCAAATTTATGAATACCATGTTCTAATTGATGATCTTAAAAATGAAATATCACCCTACCCGAAGCCTTTGTTGCTGGAGCCCTAATTGAAAAACTACCCGACTCCTGGAAAGATTACAAGAAAGAACTGAAGCATAAAAGAAAACAAATGAACCTTGAAGATGTAATAATTCATTTCAGAATTGAAGAGAAAAATAAAGAAAGAGAGAATACTGTAAGGGCTAAGAAGTTTATTTCCAAGGCAAATCTAATTGAAAGCAAGCCTTCTAAACCAAAGAAACACTTTCATAAGCCAAACTTCAAATCAAATCAGAACCCTAAGATGAAAAGAAATCCTAACTCTACTTTCAAGAAGAAAGGAAACTGTTTTGTGTGTGGCAAACCCAGACACTACTCAGCACAGTGTAGGTTCCGGAAGACTGGTGAGGCTCCATCCAAACCACAAGCTAACCTGATTGAGAGTGACATTATTGCTGCTGTAATCTCTGAAGTTAACATGGTTGCACATAATAAAAATTGGGTGATTGAGCAACCCAACATATATGTGCCGACAGAGGAGCTTTCTCTTCTTACTCCTCTGTTGATGATGGTGAACAAGTGTTCATGGGCGATTCGAGGCCCTCACCCGTTGTGGGTAAGGGAAAGGTGCTTCTCAAGCTTACTTCAGGGAAGATCTTTTCTCTTACAGATGTGCTTCATGTTCTTGAGATTTATTGGAACCTCATTTCTGTTTCCCTTCTTAGAAAAGCTGGAGTTAAGGTCTGCTTTGAATCTGATAAAATTGTAATGACTGGGAATGGACAATTTGTTGGTAAAGGGTACTGTAGTCAGGGTTTATTTATGCTGAATGTACTTGAAATTATGAATGAAAATGCATCTACTTCTTCTGCTTACATGATTGACTCTTGTGATCTTTGGCATGGTAGGTTAGGACATGGTTTTTCTTACATTAAGAAAATGAAAGATATATGTCTCTTGCATAATGTAACTATATCTGATCATGACAAATGTGAAATATGTGTTGAATCTAAATCCACTAAAAAATCATGCAAAAGTGTACAAAGAGAATCTGAATTGCTTGAGCTTATTTATAGTGATCTTGGTGACCTTAAAAATAACTTAACTAGAGGTGGTAAAAGATTCTATATCGCCTTTATTGATGACTGTTCTAGATATACAGTAGTCTATCTATTAAGATCCAAAGATGAAGCCTTTGAAATATTTCTGAAATATAAATCAGAAGTTGAAAATTAACTAAATAAGAAAATAAAGAGATTGAGATCGGATAGAGATGGTGAATATGAACTTAAACAATTTAATGAATTTTGTGAACAACATGGCATAATTCATGAAGCTACCCCTCCATATTCACCTGAATCTAATGGTGTTGCTGAAAGGAAAAATAGATAACTCAAAAATATGATGAATGTTATGCTTATAAGTTCTGGTGCACCTCTGAATCTGTGGGGGAGGCTATACTCTCTGCTTGTCATATTCAAAATAGAATACCCTATAAGAAAACCGGTATAACTCCATATGAAATCTGAAAAGGACATGCACCAAACTTAAACTATTTAAAAGTGTGGGGGTGCCTATCTAAAGTTCTTCTACCTGAACCCAAAAGAAAGAAACTAGGACCCAAAACTTTTGACTGCATGTTTATAGGCTATGCACATCATAGTACTTCATATAGGTTTCTTGTGACTAGAAGTGATAATAATGTTATGGAGATTAACACTATTGTTTGAACTAAAAATACAAAATTCTTTGAGCATATTTTTCCATTGAAAACTCATGTTGATAAACCATCTCATGCTTCATCATCTAGTCATGCACAGGAATCTGATGATAATGAAGAGATTGAACTAAGAAGAAGTAAAAGAGTTAGAAAAGAAACCGACTTTGGTAAAGATTTCTTTACATTTCTAGTTGGTGATGACCCTCTCACTTATAAAGAGGCTATCTCCTCTCGAGATGCTCCATTCTAGAGAGGCTATTAATAATGAATTAGAATCCATATTATCAAATCACACTTGAGAACTTGTTGATTTACCACCAGTTGTAAAACCAATTGGTTGCAAATGGATATTTAAAAGAAAACTGAAACCTGATGGGTCTTTGGATAAATTTAAAGCTAGATTGGTTGCTAAAGGATACACTCAAAAGAAAGACTTTGATTATTTTGATACATTTGCTCCTGTGACTAGAATTACATCTATTAGAGTGTTATTTGCTTTAGCATCTATTCATAAGCTTGTGATACATCAAATGGATGTTAAAACTGCATTCTTAAATGGAGAACTGAAAGAAGAAATATATATGGACCAACCTGAAGTTGTGTGACAATAGGAAATGAACATAAAGTCTGCAAACTTGTAAATCTTTATATGGTTTAAAACAAGCACCCAAACAATGGCATGATAAATTTGATAGTGTTCTTGTTTCCAATGATTATCAGATTAATGATGCTGATAAATGTATCTATACTAAATTTGAGGATAATGTTGGTGTTATCATATATTTATATGTTGATGATATGCTTATATTTGGTAAAAACTTAGAAATTGTAAATGACACCAAATCATTTTGTCCTCTAACTTTGATATGAAAGACATGGGTGAAGTTGATGTGATCCTAGGAATTAAAATAACTAGAGATTCTGATCATATCATGCTTTCACAAGGATACTATATAGAAAGAATGTTGAAGAGATTTGGTCATTTTGACTGCACTCCTGTTTCCACACTTATGATGGTAGCATTCATTTAAGAAAGAATAAAGAACAAAGTGTGTCACAATCTGAGTATGCACAAATCATTGGTAGTTTAATGCACTTGATGAATTACACACGACCTGACATTGCTTATGCCGTGGGACGACTTAGTCGTTACACTCACTGTCCTAATAAGGACCATTGGACAACATTATATCGAGTGCTAAAGTATCTAAAAGGAACTATTAATTATAGTTTGACATATTGTGGCTTTCCTTTTGTTTTAGAGGGATACTAGATGCTAACTGGATCTCTGATTCTGATGAGTTAAAGTCTACAAGTGGATATGTGATCACACTTGGTGGGGGTGCGGTGTCTTGAAAATCATCCAAGCAAACCGTCACAGCTCGCTCCACTATGGAGTCTGAGTTTGTTGCCTTAGAGAAGGCAGGTACTGAGGCTGAGTGGCTCAGGAATTTTTTGATTGATATACCAATTTGGAAGAGACCAACTCCGTCTGTGTCTATTCGTTGTGATAACCAAGCTACTATTGCTAGAGCTAAGAATAAAATATACAATGGAAAGAGTAGGCATATACGCCTAAGACATAAAATTGTAAAGCAGCTGTTAGATGATGGGATCATATCTCTTGACTATGTGAGGTCAGAGCTTAATATGAGTGATCCATTTACCAAACCATTAGGGAGAAAACTAGTGGAGAATACATCGAGGGGAATGGGACTCATGTCTATAACAAAGAGTCAAAAATGATAGTAACCCAACCTATGTGATTGATGAACTCATGAAGTAGGTTCATATGAGTAATAACAAATCATTTGTTGACTTGGAGATGCACTATCATTATTTTATTATTGAGAAGTCCCTTCCTATGATGTAGATAATGCAAATTGCAATGTGCAAAGGATGAGCATTAGCTCTTAATGGATTACCATAGCCCTTATTGGGTGGTGTGTTTAATTGCAATGCACACTTGATGGATCCACCTATATGAGTGTGAAAGTAGGGCCGCTTCCTATGAGAATGTAGACATATTCTCTAGAGCGCTCATGAATATTCAGGTAGGGCGCATGGCCGATTCGCGCCAACCCGTTTTGAACAGCTCGGTTCTATGAATGATATGTGGGTTATAGGTCAATGATAATTAGTAAGATTGGTTCATAGAAACTTTATATTTCACCAACTTCCTGTGGGACACACCTACATATCCTAGGTAGTGGTTCATAGACCAAAAGTCACCATTATTGATGCATTGAGTTCTTATGTTTCCTCTTCTCTCTCGTTCCTATTATCCTTCCTTTTAATTTGAAATAGTGGGGGATTGTTAGTATTTTGAGGGTATTTCAAAATTAAGTATAGTTCTTTTAGTCTCACATTGGATAGGAAAAGAACTCTTTAGTGTTTATATATGGAGTCCCTTTCATGATGGGTTGTGTGGGCTAGAAACCAGGGGGTGCTCGCGCGCACACAATCCCATTGAGGCCCAGTGAAGAGAATTGGGTTACCGGATCCAGAAAACTTTAATGCGCATGTGCGCCCGCATCGCACGCGCAGGGGGGTGCAAATCTGGGTTTCAAAGCCTCGCGGGTGTGCCCGAATAGGCTAAGTTTTGCCAATTTTATTTTTAGAT
Source organism: Agave tequilana (assembly GCA_038442645.1). Taxonomy (NCBI): domain Eukaryota; kingdom Viridiplantae; phylum Streptophyta; class Magnoliopsida; order Asparagales; family Asparagaceae; genus Agave; species Agave tequilana. The sequence continues at coordinate 57,182 of JAVJIF010025806.1, read as the reverse complement.
TTAAAATTAAAATAAAATCTTTTCAAATCCTGTCATAATATTTGGGTCAGAAATAGCTGTTGAGATTTGTATCTTTCTATGTCCTGTCCTGTTACTGCAGTGACACTTTCCAAGGCTTTCTCTGCACAAGGAAAGATTGGTTCTCTGTCCAAGGATTATTTTCTCTTCCCAAAGATTTTCTAATGATGATAAACTCTCTTTATAAAGGATCTATTCCTTGCTCTCAAAAACAGAACTCAACCATCTTCCTCTGAAATTTCCTTAGACTCTTCAGTTCTTTCCTGCATCTCTGAAGGAAACAAAACCGAGCTGTTCGAGGGCCTGTGCATTGCGAGTGCACGCTTGCAGGGCCAGCGATCGTTGAATCTTGGAGGGTAGGCCGCCATCAACCTGCTGCACCAAGATACTCTCTCAGAGGGGCGCGATCTACTCTTAAGGATAGTGCTCCGCGCGCCTCGATCAAAATAGAGAAGTTCCTTCCTTCTTGAAAGTTTAATTTAATAGCTTAGCAGTATTTCGTATATCATTTTTCCAACAAGGCTCGGGTTCACACAGAATATTACAAGTTGGGTTGGGTTTTGGGTCGGCCTTTAACCCGAACCAACTCGACCCAATTGCACCCCTATTTAAAACCACTGCTTTGTTCCTTCTCACAATTCCTTGAGCATGTGCCACTTGTTTTGGGTTTTTACGCTCTCCCATGCACAAGCTATCAAGGGGATGGCGTTGCATCCCAATGGTGTTTGAAATTGTGTCTACCATGGCTTCTTGCAGCTCAATTTCCTTCTACTATAGTTGAGGATGTTGTGATCGGAAAATTTTCATATTTCAAGTTTCTAGTTGATTCATAATTTGATATACAGATCTTTGGGCATAACTCAAAACTCAGCTTTTATTTATAAGACGATGTTTAGAATACAAAGCTATTCATGGAAGTGAAAGCAGCACTATTCTGGAGCTAGCTTGGCACATGAACACCCAGCTTGAAACTTTAGTGAGAACAGAAATTTGTGCATTGTGTCTTTATAGATCCAAGGTAGAGCGTTCTTCAAATGATGCGGTCTTTACCTAATTGTAACCTTTTCTTTTACGGATAACGCTGTTGTTTATATTATGGAGAATACACCGTGTCATAAAGAGGTGAACTCCTGTATCATTCAATCGTGAAGCAGGGACCAGATTGGCACTCGCTAATGTTGATAGAGAGATATTGTCAAGTAAAGCTTATGCACAGTTTAGTTGTTCTCAGGTTGTAATTTTTGTAGGTCTTTGGAAGCAGGAACGATTTATCTCTTCTAATCATAGGAAAAGAGGAAAAGCTTGAAAAAACAAACTAGTTTCTTGTTTTTCACTTGATTTTTTGGTAACTCTAAATCAATAAATTTTCATTTTGAAAATCTCTCCTGCCCCCCAAAGAGCAGTATTTTTTACATAAAGTCAGTAGATCTGAAAAAGATTATGCTTTTATTTGGCTTTTTTGTGTTGCATTTTCTTAGCTCTTTAATATGTTAAAATTTATTACATGGTAAGTTTTGCAATCATATTTTTCTGGGTTTTACCTAATTGATATGCTTCTGCAGCTCTTACCATTCTTCTCACTGTTAATGTTTAGCACAAATTCTTGTTACGGTTATTTACCATTCTTTCCCAGTATGGATACAGGTTGATAGGTGGAATGAACAGAGGGAGAATGGCATTTTTCCTGGCCCCCTGTGATTCATTGGTTCCGTGATTTGTTGAATTCTTGGTCTCATAACACATTCATACTTTTGGTTCGTATGCAGTCTGTTAATTTGGTTCCTGGAACTCTATTGTGGTACTAGAAACTCTATCGATGCTTTTGAGCTCGGTGCTTCATTCAAATAAAAGGATAATGCATGTGTTTTTCTTGAAAAATTTCCATAGCTTCATTTGAGATTCCATGCTTTTGATTGCATCTGTGAGGCATGTATTTTGTTGTATTTGATATCATATGACAGGCGCTCACAATAATTTTTATGACTAGTGAAGAATGGGTCCACCACTTGGTTGGTAGCATGTCAAGGTGAAGTGAGAACACACACAGACAGGCACACACTTGAATCTCGTGCTAGCTTACAGATGAAGTCACCAGCAGAGGCCATGCAAATTGATTTGTGGAGGCATCCACTTTGTTTAGTACATACAGACAAGAAAAATAAGTGGAGGCTGCTACTGTGATGATCTGCTGTGGAATTTTTTTGATGTGGATGGTGTCCCAAATGTGGTCTCTAGGGTTAAAAACCTTACAGGTTCTCGGTGTGTGGAGGGGTGGAACCTCACACTACTGCGGTTGACTCGGTGGCTATTACAGGCTTACAGCTAGGGGGTGTCATCGGATTGGATACGGATCAGATATTGTCTTTACTGTATCCGCAACCAACCTTTGAATACGAATACGGATACAGATGTTGACGGATGTGAAAAAATGATATCCGTATCCATTAAAATCGGATATCGGATATGAAGCGGATATTAGTGAATCGAATACGGATACTAATCGGATATGAAAAAATGAATACAATTAAGGATAAACTAAATGGATTTACTTATATTATGATTTATCTCATCTACAATAATATTAAATGTGATACATACTATGATATTATTGTGTACATATCAATGCTTTCATCATATCTATTGTCATTCGGCTTTTATAGCAATAGATTACACGACCTTCGGTGCTAAATGTCGATTCAGATGCCATGATTGATGTTGAAATACTCAAAAAAATCTCGTGTTACTCTTAAAAGAATCGGATACTTTCCACTATTGCTTTTTCACTAAGTCAAAATATTAAAATCTATTGCCTCATTTCATTGAAGAATAATCTCTTCCATACGGATATCATTGTCAAGTATCCGACCTTTGAATATTGGATCGGATACAGATAATATATTTCTTTTACCATATCCGTATTCGCACCTAACTTTCGAATACGGATATGAATACGAATATTGACTGATGTATGATATCCGTATCCGGGTTGGAGGCGGATTCGGATGCGGATATTCGCGAATAATCAGCATCCGGTGGCACCCTACTTACAGCACAGCATAAGGTTTTTTGTTAAAGAAGAATGGGACCGGAGTCTTGTGATAGGTGAGCCTATACACTGTTCGTATCACTCTTGTCAATATACCAACAAATACGAACAATTTGGTCTGCATTCGAGTCCGTATCCATTTCAAATAGATGTCAATATGCAATGAGATGAGGATACGAATCTGGTAGGAGTAAGGTATCAGCCATCTCAATACATTTTTGAATGCGTATTTGAATTCATTTCTGCTGAATATGAATATTGAGTGTAGCATTCAAACAATATCTGGATTTGGATTTGTATCTGCTACAAAAACATATACGTACATGTGCTCTGTGTACAAGTGTAATTATTAGGGCTTGGGGGATTTTTCGTCACTCACGATGGTTGCATGGATTCCTCTCCTCAAGCCTTCCCTGTGGATAGATTTCTTTCACACTCCTGGTTTGTTAGGTCCCTGGCTTGCCATGCTTTCCTGTTTGTTATCTACATCGCTGTTGACTTTTAATTCAAGGGCATCCTTTTATTTCTAAAATTTGCGGGGTTCTCTCTCACCCTCGTTTAATATATAGGTGGGTGGTGTATTTTTAATTTGTGATCTCATTTTCTCAAATTACATGTCTTATAAACTCTTTTAAAGTTATTTCTTGTTACTTGGCAGGATTATTTCCATCAAATTAGATAAATATATTATTTGGAATGCATAATATGTTTCGGTGTTACTTGCGACTTATAGACTTTTACAGTGAAACAAACACGCCCTCAATATTACCTGTACTTGTGATTTTCGGCTTGCTTATTGGTTTAGTTGTCAGGGTTTGGTAATTTGGGCGCATTGTATTTGAGAGCTTTTATATTCATCCCGTATGTTCAATGTTGAGCCAAGTCTAAGTGACTTGTTTTTATGGTTTTATTAGTGCTGAAAAAGAAATTGAAAAAAAAAAAAATTCTTTCATACCCAAGTTTTGTTTGTGAATTAGTTTTAAACTCGGGTTTCAAAATTGTAAAAAGATGAATGACTATGGGCGTAGTTAATACGTACATATCTCACATTTCAAATAACTATCACATTTTCTTTTAAACAATACTTTTATAATAACAATAGAACTATTCGAATAAAATATAGTGGCCTCAAATATTTTATACTGTTTTCTTAACATATAATCAGAGCATTTCTCAAGCAACAATGTATTTCTCAAATAGTCAATATGAGTACTATAAACCATAACTCCCAGTATGCCCAATGATAAAATGCAATATAGCTATCATATAAAAGCAGTATTCATGTTTTATAAAAGCAATGTATTAAGATCATATTAGAGGTGAGAATATTATCATAAAAGCAGCGGCACAGAAAATTGAAAACTTAACAACAACATCTAGCATTGCTCCACTTGTGACTTGGGGGGCTTGAAGAAAGTCTATTTGGGTTCTAAAAATGAAGTTTAGTTCAAGATCTCGAGTCAGTTGTCAAAGTCAAATGACCACATTTAATTTCCCAGCATCCCTGATGATAGCATCATGCTGACATATTGGGCTTAGGTTGGCTCATTCGAAGGACCTTGATGGGCCTTTGCATCGTACACTGTCCATCGTAGTTGATGAACAATGCAGAGCAGAAGAGGAAAAAAAAAAAAAAAAAATGTTTTGTGGGTGTCATCACAAAAAGCGATCTCTCTCTCCCGTTTCGGACCTTCCATCAATTGTGATGAACGGCCCACAACGCGAAGGACCATCAAGTTCCTTCACGCGAAGGAGCCAACCCCAACCCTAACAATTTTAGGTGAGGGTTTCATGCCTAGAGGTGGTCCACATCACTCTATTATGCATGCATGCAAACATAATATAATATGCTTTGTATGTTAAAACTTAATGGCAATTTCAACGGGCAAAGAAAACAATAATTAAAACTTATTTCTATGTCTTAAATTTTATAAACATAAATTCAGAATCTGAAACTTAATGACAATTTTGATGGCAAAGAAAAATAATAATTAAACTTACTTCTATGCCTTAAACTACATAAACATAAATTCAGAATCTAAAATTTTATGTATTTTCACTATTCTTAAAAACAATTTAAAACATACCTGGTTCTATGATTAATATCTTAGGAAAAAACCTTTGAATAAAAGCTGGATTTCTCCCTTTACTCCCTAAATTACAATTCTCTTTTGATGGATAAAGAAAAACTTATATGGGAATAAAAAGAGAAGACCTTTCTTATACGGGAGTTTTAGTTACTCCCAAAATACAGTTATTTCATTAACTGCAATACCCTCTCCATCAAGGTAACTAACCATAATACTCTTAATTAATTGTAGTAACCTCTCCATCAAGGTAAATGACCATAATACTCTTAGTCAATTTTAATTATTTCTAAATAACTATAGGCAACATTAATATATGGACCACTTTAATGTGAATTATAAAATTATTTCTAACATTGTATACTAAGCTAACCACTGCATATATTTGCATGCATACAAAGTCATTTTCTTTCTCTCTCCCGCTCCGGACCATCGTTTAATTGTGATGGACGTGGCCCACAACGCGATCAAGGTTCCTCACGCGAAGGAGCCAACTCAGCCCTGACAATTTTAGGATAGGGTTTTCATGCATAGTGATGGTCCACATCACTTTACTATGCATGCATGCATACATAGAATAATACGCTTTGTATACTAAGCCCGCCACTACATATGCATGCATGTATGCAAAATAAGCTTTGCATGTTAGCCAAAACTCTCAAAACAGCCACTATCATGAAGACACTAAGTTCTAATTTATAATGTAGTGGTCGATCTCTGAGTGCTTATATACATCATCTTTGAGAATCCCTCCACCTAATAAATACCCCACACACAGAACTAGGGGTGCCATCGGATCGGATACGGATCGGATATTATCTTTACCATATCCATATCCGCACCCAACCTTCGGATACGGATACGGATACGGATGTTGACGGATGTGAAAAAATGATATCCGTATCCGCCAAAATCGGATATCAGATATAAATCGGATATTAGCGGATCGGATGCGGATACTAATCGGATATGTTAAAAATGGATATGGTCAAAGATAAATTAAACAGAAATACTTATATTACTTTTTATCTCATCTACTACAATATTAAATGTGATACATACTATGATATTATTGTGTACATATCAATACATTCATCGTATTCATTGTCATTTGACTTCTATAACAATAGATTACACGTCCTCTTGTGCTAAATGCTGATTCGGATGACATGGTTGATGTCGAAATACTCAAAATATCATGTGGTGCTCTTACAAGAATCGAATACTTTTCACTATTACTTTTTCACCAACTCAAAATATCAAAATTTAATACCTTATTCCATTGAAAAATAGTCTTCTCCATACCGATATCATTATGAAGCACGCAACATTCGGATATCGGATCGGATACGAATAAGATATTACTTTTACCATATCCGTATCCGTACCTACCTTTCGGATACGGATACGGATACGAATATTGACGGGTGTGAAAAAATGATATCCGTATCCGGATTGGAGGCGGATTCGGATGCGAATATCCGCGGATAATCCGTATCCGGTGGCACCCCTACACAGAACACGTTCAAGATATTTCCCCTAATCACCGATATTTATCTCTCTTCTGATCCACTTCCGTGGCCTGTTTGGTTACAGGTGGAAGTGAGGAAGTGAAAAAGTGAGGAAGTGGTAATAGTTCCCTTTGAAACTTGGTAATTGGTTAGTAAGTTTTTCGGTGTTTGATTGTTGTTGAGAAGTGTGGTTTGAAAAATATTATGTCTTTTTCGGTGTTTGGATGGTAATGTGGAAGTGGAAGTGGAAAAGTTGACCACAAAGTTGATCGCAAAATAATACTAAAATAAAAATAAATTAAGAAAAATAAAAAATGGACTGTAATTAGAATGCAAGTTAGATTTACATGATCAAAATTTAACTGTTTTGTACTACAACTTATTGCAAATGAGATTTACATGACCACAAAATTAACTGTTGCACTCTGAAAGTGAGAAAATGGCTGTGTAAAAGAGAAAAGATAAAAACAAAAAGAGTTTTCTTATTTTTCTTTTCCGGTGTTTGGATAGATAGAAAAGTGAGCAATTATACTTCCCCATTTTCTTACTTCCGCCCACTTCTTTGCAACCAAACACCTCACTCCTCGTCCTTCAATCTACTCTTATTCAACCCAATCAGTATCCAAAACATGTTTTGTATCAGCAACAACTTGATAGGTTGCCTCAACTTCCTGGTCTTCCTCATCTCAGTCCCCATCTTCGCGATCGGCATATGGCTGGCCACTCGCGGTGGCAGCAGCGAGTGCGAGAAGCTAATGCAGGGCGGCGCCTTCGCCCTCGGCGCCGTCCTCATGGTCGTGTCTCTGGCTGGGTTCATAGGGGCATGCTTCAGGGAATGGAGGAAGATCAGGAGCTGCTTGGTTGATCACAAGGTGTGCAAGGACTTGCAGGAGAGCAGTGAGACATACAGCCAGTTCTTCAAGGGCAAATTGTCCCCAATTGAGGACAGTATCAAATATTAAGACTATAAGATCACTGTCAACTTCAAAGTGTTTGAAAATTGCTGAGGCCACTATATTTTTTCACGGTCAACTTCAAAGTTTTGATGTAATAAGTAAAACATTAAGACTATAAGATCAACAAATCTAGAAGGATGAAATCTGCACAGGACCTAGCTAGCCTTTCCCACACGGTAGGAGAAGATTTAATTGTAAAATTTAAATTATCTTGAAAAAAATTTCAAAATCCATTTAGGCGACATCAATATTTATCCTTTCGCTTATTAGATGGTATCTATATGCTCCGTATAATATATAGTTGCGAATCTTGTCGGCGTAAAAAGCAGAAACAAATAAAAGGAAAAGGATTGAGAAGTTTCAAGATAATTATATATCGATAAACTGAGCGAATTGGAATCTGCAAATTCAATGAAAATTTATGGTAGTTTTATATAAATTTTCTTCATAAAGTTTTTTTTATTTACATCAGTCACCTGTGCAAGTATGATGTTAAAGTTGAAGTCTCTTGCTTTTTTGAACTTGCAGTCTGGGTGTTGCAAGCCCTCAGCTGAGTGCAGATTTGTGTATCAGAAACCAACAGTGTGGACTGCACCACCCACTGGCTCCAGCTCCACAAACCCAGACTGCCAAGGCTTGGAACAACCACAACACCACCTTGTGCTTCGACTGCAACTCTTGCAAGGCTGGGGTCATTGCCGAGACCAAAAAGGCTTGGAAGGCAACCGCCATTGTCGACGCCGTCCTCATCGTCATCCTCATCATCGTCTACGCCATCGGATGCCATGCCCTCAAGAACAACAAGGAGGACAATGCTATCAAATTGAAAGGATTCCCCTAGTACAACTACTACTGCGGCTTCGCTATGTTCTCTCTATGTATATTATGTCACGCAATCTCCTCTTTCTTGCAGTGTTCATGTAATTGTCATGTTTTGGTACAATCCTCTGCATTGCATGCATCATGATGACTAAGAGTTTGTTTGAAGTTTGTTTTGCAAAGAGACAATGCTTAAGATAAAGCTTTGTGATTTGTTCTAATTCTATTCAACTTCATTTAATTAGCAGTCTACTGATGACAAAGATACCACGAGTCCAATTCATGCTGTCAATATTATTTTCCTCTCTATATGAAGAGAGGGTGAGAAGGACTGGCTCAGTTTTTACAAAAAAATAACACGCCGCATATGTACTAATGCAAATAGTCCTTACTCGGTTCTCCAATTATTATACGTGAGAGATTGTTTTCTTAAAATTTGTTGAAGATCTATTTTAAACTAGTGACCCCTCCCCCACTAATAACTAACTGATCTCACGATTTATTTATTTATTTATTTATTTTTCGTCTCCTTTTATGCAGTCAATTGATCGCTAGCTAGTCAGATATTAGCTCATAAATAATTATTCTTAAGTTTGAGTCTGACTTTTAAAAAAAATTCTTTTCTAATAATTGACATGTGTACGATAGATGGAAACCAGTGGTTGGATTAGACCGGGAGCCCTAGATATCATTATTAGGGAAAATGAGAAGGGAAGAGAGAAAAAAAAGAAAAAGAAAATAAGAAAATAAGAAAGGGTTTCTAGGATCAAATTCTCCTAACAAATCTCAATTTAAATATTACTCTCTGAAAATATCATATTTGAATTTACAAGTCCCTCACAATTTTTTGCATACTTGTTGTTAGACCCTCTAACGATTAATTTATCTCTAAATAAGAAATATACTATTACTTACCAACTAATAAGTTAGCAATTTTACCTAATTATCTCTTCTTTCTCTACTCCTATCAATTCAAGTTAATCAACAACCTTCTTGTCCCAACAATCTTCTTGTCCTCTTTTTTTTTTTTTTATTAACTTCTCATGCTCATAGTTTTCTTCTGCAAAGAATTTTTCTTCTAAAATTTTAATTCAACGTCATATGGTTGACTCTTTCTCTCTCACACAACTTTAAAGTTCGAGACAAAATTGTAATTTAACATACTAATATTTAAATAAGAAATTTGTTTGAAACTTATATTTTAAAAACTCAAAAAGAAAAAGAGAGAAAAGGAGCTCACATTCTCGAATTCTTTGAACAGAGCCCCTTGGGAACAAGGTGGATCCCCTCTATTCTATTTCGTTTGAGTACACTTGGTGGTGTGGTGTGGTGTGGTGTTATGTTGCAATGATGTCCATTTCTTCAGGCATCTTCCAGTTGTGCAAGGAAAAAGATATTGTCCCATGTCTTAATCTTAGAGTGTTCAAAGTTGTGTGGTAAAAAAATAAGGCATTTGATTATATTTCTTAGTCTTGAGCCGATGGAGCCATGAAAGTTATGAAGGTGAGGAGTGAGGGATTCAATGCCCCCTAACATATTATAAGAGAATCAATCTACGTGTCAACACGAGATTGGTGCTATTGTATGTGTGTGGCTCACACATATGAACCGAACCCGATTACGGTTTGGTTAGGCCCAAGAGATCAGGAGACTTGAGACAAAATTTATAGGCTTTAGGCCTAATGATATTTAGGTCCTGTAAGTTTTAAATTTATTTGAAGCCCATATTATTGTTCTTGTTTTCAGTTTTTGAACAAAGATAAACATTATTTGCAAGTGAAACACAGTTGGCAGGCATGTGTTTTGGGTATGATCAAGTCACAGTGCATCAAGCATATTTTAAAACAAAGACTAAGTTGTGTCAAATTTATCAGAATACGTCAGATTTATTTCATCGCTTGAAATGTAAGCTTTATATTAAGGTTAGTACACTGAATTAAATGCAGTCTTTAAAGAAATTAGTGATCTTTAATGTTCAACAGTATCAAATATTCGTGTCCGAAAACTGGGCATGCGATTTGACGGAAGTAGAGTAATTCGGTCTTGAATTTAAAATTTTATCGTTATGTTCTAAAAGAAAGTAATCCTCGACAATTGACTGATGCGTAGGCATGCGGTTTATGGTAATAGGGTTCGGGTTGGCTCTAATGTGCCAGGACCGTGATAGTCCTTCTCGTTGTGGGTCGTTCATCACAGCTGATGGACGGCCCGGAGCGAAAGAGAAAAAAAGAAAACGTATTTTGTCGTAAGGCTCATAAAACACTTTTTTTTCCTCTCTCTTGCTTGAAACCGTCCTTCTGTTGTGATGGACGACTCACAGCGAAAAACCATCACCTGATCCTTCGCGCGTTAGAGCCAACCCCAACCCATGGTAATATAGTGCATTGCTTGGTACTACACTCTAATTGGGGGGGGAAAAAAAAAATGGAATATAAACATATATAAAAAATGGATCAATCGGTGACTTTGAACTGCCGACCTTGGGGCTTAGTATGTATCACTGACTTTCGTCTTTTAGGACTCAAGTCCAGACCAGTGTGGCCCGTCAAACCAAGATCAATAGGACTACCAAAACCACCAAGTGCTACAAATTTAGAATTTCTTAAAAGGCTTTACGTAATGAACACCCTTGCGTAATAAATTGTTTAAATTATATTAGATAGGATAATATTATGTGGCGAAAATATTAATTTTTATTTCCTTTTCATATGTGTGCAAAGGGAAATGTTATCTATTTGACTCTTGATTTTATATAGAGTTGAATGTGCTTTTCTATAAGAAACTTATCATTTTCTCCTCTTCGGGCCTGTTTGGTTAAGGGTGGAAGTGAGGAAGTGAGGAATTGAGAAAGTAGTAATAATTCTCTTTGGATCTTAGGAATTGGTTAATAACTTTTCCGGTGTTTGGATGTTGTTGGGAAGTGTGGTTTGGAAAATATTTTGTCTTTTCCGGTGTTTGAATGGTAATGTGAAAGTGAAAGTGGAAAAGTTGACCACAAAGTTGACCGTAAATAATATTAAAATAAAATTTAATTAGAAAAATAAAAAATAGACTATAATTAGAATGCAATTGAGATTTACATGGTCAAAAAATTAACGGTTTTGTGCTATAATTTATTACAAATAAGATTTACATGACCACAAAATTAACTGTAGCACTTTGACAGTGAGGAAATGGTTGTGTAAAAGAGAAAAGATAAAAGGAAAAGAGGTTTTCTTATTTTTCTTTTCCGGTGTTTGGATAGATAGGAAAGTGAGCAATTATACTTCCCTATTTCCTTACTTCCGCCCACTTTCTTGGAAATATTTTTTCAAGTTTAAAAGAATTTGGAGGACATCTGCTAACATTCTAGGTTATTACAAATCTCTCTCTTGTCTATAATTTATTTGAAAATATTAACTTCAGGTAATTATTTGAAAATGTTAACTTTAGATCGATTTTCAGTTGTGAAATTTTGTCAAATCTTTCTTGAAGCTTTACTTCACAATCGACTTATGTATTTGTGCAAACATGTGGGGCCGTTTGTTTCGCGTAAAAGTCCGTAATTCGTAAATGACTTACAACCCAGTTACAACTACGGCGTTTGTTTGGACCGTAATTCATAAAAGACTTACACAACCCAATTACCACTCACTTGCAACCCAGTTACCACTCACTTACAGCACAGTTACAGTTAATTTTGTGGTCATGCAAATTTGTATTATTTTTTTATGTTAATATTTTTTTTAATATTTAGCATTTTTAATATTTTTTGCAATATTAAAACTTTTTAAATTATCAAATAGTTAATTTTGTGGTCAACTTTTTCACTTACGACTTACACATTACGACAACCAAACACCGTAAAACACAATACACTTTTCCACTTACAACTTTATATTACCAACCAAACACTATAAAGTTTACATGTATGTAACTCATTTACAGCTGTAAAAGACTTCACCAATTACGACTTACGAATTACGGCCAGTTACGACAACCAAACAGGCCGCCTAAACAACTTCGTATAAAAACAACATTTCTGCCTTGAGTTCATATGAAAATGAAATTCTGGGACAATCAAGTCGTCACAGGGCCTTTAACTAATGCTTCCTGTAACAAAATAAAGAGAAAAACATGAAACAGTATTACAAATATTTTAATGTAACAAAGTTTTAGAACTAAATCACATTTAAGATTAAAAGTAATTGAAGAAAGAGTGTGTATTATTAACATTAGACTGAAGCTAACACCAATATTTCTTTTCATAAAATATTAAATAAAAACGTGTTTGAAACTTCGAATTGCGTTATAAAATACTTTGTCTAATACAATTCGGCTCTGATTTGATTTTGCCTTGAGTGCACGTGTACCGTGCACATATTAAAATTTCTCCACAGAGTTGCTAAGACTGTGTTATGAGTTTGTGGGAATAAAGCCATGTTTGTTTTGCAACATTTGACAGGAAGACAGAGAAAGAGAGGGTTCTTCCTCTCTTCTCTCTGTTTGTTAGCTGGAGGAAGGGAGCTCTCTTCCTCCAGCTGGCATCCGATCTGACGAAAGATAGGAAGAATCTCTTTCCCTCATAAATCGTCGGAAGAAGCAGCGGAGCTCGGGGATCAAGTTGAGATAGAGGAGAGGAGAGAGAGAGAACCGACGGCGAGATTTTTTTTCCCCACCTTTTCCCCTCTTTTCACACTTCTTTTTCTCCCGATCAAATATCAAGAACAGAAGAGATTTTTTTTTTTTCCCTTCTTCTTTTTTTTCCTTTTCTCTCTTCTCTCTTTCTTTCTCTTTTGGAAAACAAACATGTCCTAAATGGACCGTGTGCGTGCATTCCAATTCTTATCCACTATGGCCATTTCGGCAAATTCATGAAAATTTTATGTCATCAGCATTGCGTACTACATCTCACGCAACTTCAAGTACATGCATGAGCTGTATGAAAAGAGATTGACATGGAAACACTCGTCATTTTGCAAAACTAATAATGTATGATTTATGACCTTTTTCACCACTGATTCACGTCTTAATATGTGGTCGGAGAGTATACTAGTCTTTAAAGTTTTCAACGAGTAATCGAACAACAAAGCATAATTAATCTGCACATCTCGTTCAGTTCACATGCGCATGTTGAACTTTAGCTGTTAGTCTGTTCTGAAGCAGTTCACTATGCTCAGGACGGGGACCCCGGTTCGCATTGTGTGACTCGTCAATTCGCACTGTGCAACTCATATGAGTCACACAGTGTGAATACAATATTTATATATTCGCCTGGTATACGGGTTGACCTGTCCCATGTATGGGTCGGGAAAAATTTTCCCGACCCCTTTATGTAAACCTTATATTATTAAATTCTGTGAGAAGGGAAAATTAATCCATGACACCTATACTATTTTTTTATTTTTTTAACCCTCAACAGTTCAAAAAAGAGCCGTTATAGGTGGCTCACAGGGTGCCATGTGGCACCCTGTGACTCGCCCACGACACCCTATGACTCACACACAACGACTCTTTTTTGAGCCGTTGTGGGATCTGACCGTTGCCATATTATAAAAAAAAAAATAAACCGATATCTTCCGGACTCTATAAAACCCCTCCATGCTCCTTCATAATTTTCTTAAAAGACTGGTTCGATGCAAAAAGACGCACATAAGAAAATGCTAGTTTAGATGAAGATTTTAAACAGGACGAGGATGAAAAGTATATAACCACCAAAGTAGTTTTTTATGTACATTTATGAGATGAGCAGCTTGCTATCTGATCCGAAATTGTTCTATCAAGCTCAAAGTGAAAAGTGGCGGTTACGGTCCTCTCCTCTTCCTTTGATACTCGGAGATAAACATTGAAAATGATAGTAGCTTTTGTATAATTTGTACATTGAGTTTTCGATATTAATAAAATGACTTACAGTAATTTGTGTATTTCAATTTTAATAATTTTCTATAATTTTTGACAATTTTCTAAATTTTTTCCTCTTTATTTCATAATTTTTCCAAAATTTCTTTGTAACTTTAATTTTAAAAATTAATGGGAAATTTGAAATTTTCCAAAAAAAAATTAATAAAAAAATCTGAGACCGAGTCCAACCCGTCTCGGCGAATCCGGGGGTCAAGAGACTCGATTCGTTCCCCGAGTATATGATTCATCTCGTTGGATTCGTCACGAGATGGGTTGAACCCGTCTCATAATAGATTCATTGGGCTAACGGAGCGAATCAACCCGATTCGTCCCGTTAGCCATCCCTAGATCTGAGGAACAAACACAATCGATGTATCATTGAGTTGTACGTGGACCCAATCCGTGATTAGGACCGGTCATTCTAATCACGTTAAAATTATAGCTCGACTATGTTTCTGAGTATATGTAAACAAATAACTACAAAAAGGAGAGACGATGTCAGTTCAAATCGATAATTTTAATCGTTCATTATTGTATTGGTTAAAATTTAATCTCATCAGGATGATGACACATGTCCCTCCTATCGAGAACTTTCCATAAGAAATTGACAATTCTTAGAATCTAACTCAGAGCCTCCGCCACATCAACCTTCTCGAGGTATCATTTCTCCAACTCAAAGATCCTTCCAAACCTGAGCTACCCTCCGCCCTGAAGATATTCTCAGTCCGGAGCCCCACTCTACCGGTCTTCCCTACCATTCTACCCACTGATTCTCATGTCTGAGGGTCTTAGACCAGTATACACCGGTGCTCCTAGTTTGAAAAGTATCTCTTCTTTCATGTGCTCTGACAGGAAAAATCCCCGGGGAGCACCTAAACTTTGCTTTGGTGGGTCAATCTAGGTGAGCTGGTTTATATCTACCACAAACTGGTGCTTTCATTGAGATTTGAACTCAAGTGTCCCTCCTTTTCAACCCTAAACCTTCCACAAAAATCCTCTTTCCTACTGTCAATAGCCCCAAGAAAGAAGACTGTCACCCACAATGGTGTCCCATCGAAGGGCAAAACCAATAGCACCGCTGGAGGCACAGTTTCCCGTTTGTAGTCGATCAACAATATGCTACCGAGGACACTGGCTCTTCCTCACCTCCGGGGCCAGTCGCCAGTGTTTAGTCAACGCCATTATTTGAAGGCCGGATCTTTCAGATGCTCGTTGACATAAAATAGTAGATGAAGAAACAACAAATCTGATCAGATCATGACCGAGAGCAAGCCGCTCTGGACTGCGAGAATATCGTCCGCGAACAGGAAACATTGAAGCGTCACAACGATCAGCTCTTGGCACAGATAGTTGTTCTCCAGAAAGCCCAATAATAGTCACATTCGGAAAGCGAGCTCAGAGTCAGAGGGGCCTGGACTGATGGGCCCATTGCAAATTCAAGGCAGTCCAGATCAACATCCCCTTCCACGAAGACTACTCCGACAACAAGGCCAAGTCGTCCCACTCTCAACAGTAGCCTATCACCATCAGACTCGGAGGAGGGTAGAAGGATCCTCCAACATTCGAGCCCTCAACGAGTCGATCTAAAGACGAATCAGGGAGGCTAAACTGCAGCTCCGTGGCCGATCAACACCTTCAGTTGCCAGAGTCTCCGACTCCCTTCTCTCTGAGGAACTTTTGAAGTGTGAGTTCCCGAAAAAGTTCTCAACTCCAACCATTGGCTACTACTCCGGAGTAATGGCCCGGTCCAGCACCTCAGGCACTTCTGAGATAAGATGGTAGTCCACTCCCGTAACGTTCCACTCATGTGCCTAACTTTTTCATCCAGTCTGAGAGGTGTGGTCTTGGATTGGTTCTACTCCTTACCACCATTTTCTCTTCACAACTTCAAGGGGATAATCGAAGCATTCTTCACTTGGTATGCCTCTCGTCAGAAGGCCAAGAGGAATGACCACCACCTTCTCACCGTCAAGATGGGCAGGGAGACAGTCTCAAATCTTACAAATACTTCAAGAACCAGCTAACCAAAGTCTCCAACTGTGGT
This sequence comes from Agave tequilana, assembly GCA_038442645.1. NCBI lineage: Eukaryota > Viridiplantae > Streptophyta > Magnoliopsida > Asparagales > Asparagaceae > Agave > Agave tequilana. The sequence continues at coordinate 40,821 of JAVJIF010025806.1, read as the reverse complement.
GAGCATGTCTCTGCGCTCACATTCATCAGCAGGCTGCATGTTTCTTACCCCTTATACAAACATCTAATAAAGCACAATGTCACTCGGATGAGTGAGGTCCTATCTTGAGCTCAAACCTACATCCATATGAGGGAAGTGATGAAAAGCTCCACCAACTATTCCACCAAACACGGCGATGACGGAAAAAGTCAAAGCCACAACATGAAACCCATTACAGCAACCGGATCGGGGGCAACCCATCTTCAAGAAATAAGCCCTTCCGATCCTATCACAAAGTCCATTACAAGCTTACAAATTGGCATAGCACTTCACTCCGCTGAGGCTCCCCATCAATGAGTTCTTCAACACCATCAAAGACCAACCATGGGTCAGACGTCCGAAATCAATCCAGTACGATCTCACAGTCCCTGGAGCAGAAGAGTATTGCTCTTACCACGATGGTAAGGGGCACAAGATCATCCACTGCCAAAGTCTCCAGAAGTACCTGAAAGAGCTCATCCATCATGGATTCCTCAACATCCTCACTCTCGAAGAAACTGCCGGATCTGGATAGCCGAGCGCTCCACCTCCTACCCAACCATAGCACGCAATCACTCAGCACAAAGCAATTGAGTGATCTGATCCTACCTACATAGACAAGGTAGTACCTTCATCCTTGATGCCCCCTGTGTCTCAACTCTATGTATTTTATTTCAGTATTGAATAAAATTATATTTTGCTTCTAATCATGAATCCAACTCCGCTATTGGGATTCCCCCCTCGGAGGTTTGGTTTGCCTCTTTGCTGATGGGTCATGCCCCCACTAAGAGTCGACACATCCAATCTGTCGATGGGTCACACTTCACTTCAGAGCCCTATCAATTTTGCAAGTACCATTGATGAGATTACCCCTACTCGGATATAACATTATCTTGCCAAAATACTCCAAACCAGCCGACCCTACCGAAGATACAAATTAAACACTCTGAAAAGACATGGTCATCCAGGTATTACCCGAATATAAACCAATTTTATTCCAATAACGTAGTCTTTGTATATGTCTCTGCAATATTCCTTAACTAATAATACTGTAATTATATTTTTATATAAAAAAATTATTTAGATTTACCTATTATTATTATTGATTTCCTATTATGTGCAAGTATATAAATGCATGTCTGTATATTTATATATAATAGATATAAGTTCATGATTTGTATCTATACAAACCTGAGTGTATTTGTGTACATATATTATAAGTTATATATATTATTATAAATTGAATTAATTTCTAAATTATCTTTTCTATTATTTTTACAAGTATAATTTAAAGTTATTTTGGTGATAACCACTATTTTATTTATTCGTTATAGATTATAGTTCTTATTTTCAATATCTATTTATTTGTATTAGGATATTTAAATCTTTTTCTATGTGGGCTATTATTATGAATTGTTAGCAATATCTATGATTATTGTTAATTATTTGTTGAAATGGTTATTAATATTTAATTATTATTATTATCAGTATTTCCTGTACTATTTCTTAATCCCTATGCTCATTTACCTCTTTAGACTATTTTATTACCCGTTAATCTTTATCCATGTTCCTACCTGAAACCAATTAACCCATCAGTTCAAGCCTAAACCCAATAGCCGTTGTCCCATGACCCAATCCTAATCCAAATCCTAAACAATTAGATTTTTAAAATCCTAACAAATTCTAATCTTAACTACCTAATATACTCCCCAAATAATCTTTTTTAAAACAACTCTATTCCATCTCCACCTCCCAACCCACAACAACCGCATCTTCCCCCATGCCTTGACCGCGCACATCCATGCCACCACTCTCTTGCACAACCATGAGCATCCCTATCTTCTCCAAACCATCACCACTCCTTCGGCGAGCACCCTATGGCGAGATCCTCCTTGCTGCGAACCACCCAAGCACCATGGCCGTCCTTTCCTCTTCACCTTGGGCAGCACCTCCTACGCGCAGTTCGATTCGGGTAATTGATGTACTTCAAACACATATGTAATGATAGTCTACATACCTTATGATCCGAGAAATTTGTGATAAATTGCTTAATTAGTGACTAATGCAAACCCGACTTCTAGTAAAGAGGATGTCAGCCTAAAAACCCTATCAAATGATGATACATGCGCATATAGCGACATGTGAAATAATCTGAATATATATAAACATGATAATATACATAATGAACTTAATTCGGTATATATATATATATATATATATATATATATATATATATATATATATATATATATATATATATATATATATAGGATTATTATCAAATTATTATGAAACCGAACTCACCAAATTAATCAAATACAAAGCAATCATAGATTATCATGATGATGATCATAAAACCAGTGAACCAATTATAATTGTATAGGGAAAGCTTTATATGAATTGATTGGCTAAATGAGCAATTCATAACTATTATATCATGTAGAGGGATGGTTAAAAACTTGAGAATTATAATTCTTACTAAACTTACAGATTAACAGAGAATTTAGTGACATATGACATGGTTGGTGGATATTCTGCCTTCTATTTTTTTAACGATTCTTACTGTGCCTTAATTGGATCCTGACATAAAAGTTACATTTTTTTGGCAGACCAGTCAATTTTAAAGAAGTTGAATTGAAAATCCTATATTAAGTTGGGTATGAAACTTGATTCTATCTATAACGCCACGACCCGGTGGGTACGGAGACGTTACTGTGACGTATATACGCAGGTCAGAAATACCCTCACGTATATACGCTAAGCATCGGTACAGCAAGAATCAGAGTACGGAAGCACAGTGGTAATAGCAATAATGACACAAGTACACAGTTATCACAAGGCATAATATAATATCTCAAGAATATAAGGTCACTATGAAGCGCAAATGCAGGATGTACAAGATGAAACACGGGAAAGTACCCACGGGTAGCGAGATGAGAATCTCGCTAACCGATGAAGGAGATGCTGAAAAAAGGAGGGTCCAAATAGGCAACTGCAATCCACGCTTCTGTTGTGCCACTCTGATCAGCTACAGCAAAGCCGGCAAAGTCCAGACTCTAAGATCTGGACATAAGGATCCAGGGTTATTAGCAACCCCAACGAGTACAGATAATAAAGGCGTGCATAACAGGCACACGTGTATATGATCAAGTGATGTGGTCCAGGCATGCAGGTATAAGAAATGACAAGTAACATAAAGGAAATGACAGTAAATCTGAGATCAAGTAAATACATGTATATCAATAAATTTGAATTGAAAAACATGCATGGAAAACGGTATAGAGAGCATAGGTACACATAATCATGCGACAAATATATTAAACATGTGATAAATACACTAAACACGCGATAAATATAAGTATGGACAAAACTAGTTGTATAAGCTCAGATTATGGATTCATGGGGTTGATACGTCGAGGGGATAATCCAAACAAGGAAACCCTCATCTATATATCACATATCCGATGTCACCATCATCTGAGTTCAATCAACTTGAGTTGCCCTCAGGGTAACAGAACTAGAATGTGTCTGGAGTAATCATGATATCACAGAGGTCATGTGTTAAAAAACAGGGTGTCAATTCAGAGCATAACACTATAACTGGAGAATATTGTAGGCTGTCTAAAAATCACTGAAGACAAGTCATCAAAAAGCAGAGTCCAAACTCCAGACGCAGGACTAATCATAGCCATCACTGCAGCACCAAGACGCGAGGGTCGAAACCCGCGTCTCAGCATCACTGCAGCGCTAAGACGCGAGGGTCGAAACCCGCGTCTCAGCATCACTGCAGCACCAAGACGCGAGGGTTGAAACCCGCGTCTCAGTTATAACTGCCCTTGTTATGGGGTCAATCACTGTCACATAACGAGGAAGTTAACCCCCATCATGGAGCATTTTTAGGGGGCACGTTCACCCCTAAAACCTCTATAAATAGCCCCGCTTGCTATTGAGAAGGGGTCGGTCGGTTGATCAGATAATTCTTGGAGAGGAACTTGGCCCGTGAGCTATAAAAGCCCCGAGACTTCCACCAAAAATAAGGAGAGTCCAGCTCTTCAAACAACTTATTGCGTACAAGTTATTCTTTGCTTGTGTTCTCTTTGAGATTCCTGGCCGACAGGAGCTGTGCTACTCCATCTGCCATCCAAAGAGAAGATCCTTAAGAAATTTTGACGTTCACTCGGTCAACGGAAAACAAGATTCACTTTCCACCGCTACCTCAAGAACCCAGCACTAAACAAAGGGGAGATTCAAGTCTCAACATCTTCCCTCTCTTGTAGTCGGAGTGTAAATCTATTGTAATCTTTCATTTGATTCAAGGAAATTTTACAAGGAACCTTTTCTCCCGTCAAACAAATATAAAGGTGTTGCATTTTAATTATCCAATAATAATAATCAGTACCGTTTGATATTTTAATCACCTCCCTACCAGCGCCTCACATCACCGATAGTCCATACTAGAGTTCGCACTCTGTAGAACTTACCCGGGTCTGATATGTGAGTACCAGGACCCGAACAAAGGAGAGACCAAATATCACACGTTCCTAATATTATTACGGTTTCTTATGTTCTTATGTTATTATTGTCCCTTTCCCACCGGCGTCCCACAACACCGACAGCTCACGCTCGAGCCCGCACTTCCAGTAGAACTCATCCGAACTCTGATATGCAGGTATCATTATTCGAATAGGGAAGAGACCAAATAATACGTGCTCCAGGAGTTATCATTGTACATGTATGTGTGTGCATTAATAGGCACTGAGGATGCTTATCACGCTAACACCAGGCGGCACAAGCAGGAGGGAGGAAGTAGCCCTACAGATTCAAGAGGTGGTCCCCACAGATTCAAGAGGTGGCCCCCACCACGTGTGTGGTGTGGCACTTTGCTTAGAGGGTTGATATAGGAAGTAGCCCCATAGATTCAAGAGGTGGCCGCACAGATTCAAGAGGTGGCCCCCACCACGTGTGGTGTGACACTATCCTATGTGTGGTACTTTACTCTGTGTGGGGAATAGATTCTAGAGGTGGCCCCACAGATTCAAGAGGTGGCCCCCACCACGTGTGTGGTGTGGCACTTTGCTCCGTGTGGCACTTAGTTCCATTCAGGAACCGTCGGACGCTAGCACGATTGTGGGATACATCCTCGTCATCCCGATACCAGGCATGCTCTGCCGGACGCTAGTCTGACTGTGCTATTAACAAGAGTAACAGTACAGGGGACATGAGTACAGGGGATACAGGAGTTCAGGAGTACAGGGGTTCAGGAGTACAGGAGTACCAAATATCTGGTAACAGTATAATAATCATGCCAAGTCTCTGTAACAGTGATAATCATGAATATGCCATGTAATACAGGTGTCATATATCATGTGTCAAGTATAGCATAGCAAGTACCGGTGTCAGATATCATATGTCAAATATAGCATGGTAAGTACCAGTGTCGGATATCATATGTCAAATATAGAATGGAAAGTACCGGTTTCAGGTATCAAGTGTCAAGTATAGCATGGCAAGTACCAGTGTCAGGTATCATATGTCAAATATAGCATGACAAGTACCGGTGTCGGATATCATATGTCAAATATAGCATGGCAAGTACTGGTGTCGGGTATCATGTGTCAAATATAGCATGGCAAGTACCGGTGTTATATATCATGTGTCAAATATAGCATGACAAGTACCGGTGTCAGGTATCATGTGTCAAATATAGCATGGCAAGTGCCAGTGTCGGATATCAAGTGTCAAATATAATATGGCAAATACCGGTGTCGGATATCATATATCAAATATAATATGGCAAGTACCGGTGTCGGGTATCAAGTGTCAAATATAGCATGGCAGGTACCGGTGTCAGATATAAGTACCGGTGTCGGATATCATGTGTTAAATATAGCATGGCATGTACCGGTGCAAATATCATATATCAACTTGTATATCAGTGTATTATGTAATAAAAGTTACAGTGGCAATTACTAAGCATGTAACGGTAATAGCAAAGCATATAGCAACACAGAAAATGTACTCGCCTAAATCACCAGAAAACGACGTGAAATCCCGAAACACCAGAAATACGCGCACACCGTCAATCCATATATTAAAAAAAATACATATACTATTATTTTTAGAGAGAAAGAGAAGAGGAGAGAGAGAATATAGAGAAAGAGTTAGACAGAGAAAGAGAGGTTTAGAGAGAGAAAGAGTTAGAGAGAGAAAGAGGGGTTTTAGAGAGAGAAAGTCTAGAGAGAAAGCGGGGTTTTAGAGAATAAGAATAGGAGAGAGAGTAGAGGGGGAAATAGTAGAGAGAGGAGAGAGAGTGGATAGAGAGAGAAGTGGTTGGAGAGAGAACCTAGGATATAGAGAGATGAGAGAGAAGAGAGAGAGAGGGGGCAGGGGCTGCTCACACAGCCCTTGATCAAGAAGAGTCCACGGCTCCCCGTGGGCCCAGGGGGGCCTGGCCGGCCCTCTGTCGGCCAGGGAGTTGGCCGCCGGCGGCCTTGGCCACCGGCGGCGTCCAACAGAGAAGGGGAGGGGGAGAGATAGACAAGGGGAGAGGAGAGAGACAACACGGAGGGAGAGAGAAGAGGGAGAGGGGGCCGTCGCCCCCTCCTCTGCCCATGCAGAGCACGGCCGCGGTGATGCGCTGGCGGCGCTCAGTCCCAGGTGGCGCCGGCCACCCAAAGAAAAGAAAGAAAAAGGAAAGAAGGAAAAAAAAGGAAGAAGAAAAGGAAAGGAAAAATAAAGGAAGAAGAAAAAGGAAAGAGAAGGAGACGGGCTCGCCGGAGTTGGGATGGTCGCCGGCGGCGTTCTAGCCGGAGGTGGCGTCGCCCGGAGTGGTAAACGGATCTTGGGAGGAAGAGAGAGGTAGAGTGAGGGAGAAGGAAACTAGAAAGAGTTAAAGGAGAGAGAGAGAGAGAGAGAGAGAGAGAGAGAGAGAGAGAGAGGAAGGGAAATGAGTGAAAGGGGGAGGAGAATTTGGGAGAAGAAGGAGGAGGAGGTGTGGTCATTGGCGCTAGCAGAAGAAAAGAAGCAGGGAAAAAGAAAAGAAAAAAGAAAAAGGAATGATTGAAAAGAGGGGGAGAATTGTTTATTTAAAAGGGAAATTGATGTGATGGGACATGAGATTGGCAGGTGATGTGATTGGGGAGTGGGCTGTCAGGGGTTGACTTTGGAAAGGGAAAGAAAAAAGAAATGAAGAGAGAAAATGAAGAGAGAAGGGGAAGAAATAATATTATTTAAATAGGGTAAAAATTGACTGTTTCAGAATCGTTCTGAAAAATTTTTAAAAATAGAAAATATTATTTTAAGATGCTCGGTGAAATTTGATTCGAGAAATTCAATCTAATTTTCAAATTAAAAATCTTGAAATCTTCCGGCGGTACCGGTCGACACCAAAACTTGTGGATTTTCGATAGATTCTGAAAAATCTCAAAAAAATGCTTTTAGTTAATAATAAGATTTTAAGAAGTAATGTGAAAGCTGTTTTTAAAAATTTAACTCTATTTGAAAACTAAAAATCTGAGAATCAGTCAGCGATGCCGACCGACACAGGTTTTGAAGATTTTGCAAATAATTTTAAAAAATTCTAAAAAATCATAAAAATCTAAAATATTAGAAAACGATGTTTGAAACTAAAATTAATCAAATCGGACTACCAGAAAGGCCAAATCGAATAACGCACTAGGATCGAGCCCCAGGTTCAGACTAGGGCTGACTCCGAGTCCACGAATCCAAATCCAATACAAAACAATCACACCAATAATCATAAAATAAAAATAAATACTAAATCAAATAAATATGATAGAAAAATTAGAATATGTATCTAAGTACGTATTCGAAGAACGGGGTGTTACACTATCATAACTGAATTCTACGATTATGATGTGTATGATGGCTAATAATCATGAATATGGGATCATTAGGAGATGCCAAGAGTATATATATGTATATAATGAGAAATTTCAAACAAACTAGAAATCAAGTAATAGCGACTAACTTATGCTTATATTAATGTATCAATAAGGTGATGGATTTACTATCTCTAGTTAATCCAAACTAGATCAACCTGAATCTCTAAAATCGAACCATATGAGCGTACGGATGTAGGGCGTTTAACGAGTTGATGTCCGAGTATAAATAGCATGTAGAGATGATTATGGATTAGAATACAATAAATAATTTAGGCCGATATATGTCAATTGTGATTGTTACCTAACGCTATGGATGTGGGTATGTGTATAAAACCTGTACATATACATTTGTGATATATCATATAACCATTTATTGTTGATAACTTGTTAAAGACTGTCTATTGATTGTTATACATAATAACTAGTGGACTCTTATAAACTTCAAGGGATGCTAAGACTCCTAGTGTAGTCAATTTCATTCACCAAATATCTGATATATGAATTCAGAATCATAACTAGTTAAAAAAAACTAATCTTATGACCAAATAACGAGTATTGAGAATGTAAGTAATTATTTGATGTATCGTTGAATGAATGATAAATGTGAGTGGTATGTATGTTTGAATGCATGCATTTACTGGATAGTTAAACGAACTTGATTATGTGTGACATATTAATCATATGATTGGTGATTGAAAAAAGGATATCACAACGTGACTGATAATGTGTGGGTTACCTTTATAGTTGATGTGTATGTGTATTCTATATGCATGTCGTGTTATTTTATGTAATACGAAGGAAGGGGCCGGCGGGAGCCGGTAGGTGCGAAGATGAGGTATGACTTTGTGTGTTGTGATACGAAAGAAGGAGCCAGCGGGAGCCGGCTAGTGCGAAGACAGGGTATGTGTAATACCCCTAATCTAATAATACTGTATTTTAAAATTTTCACAAGTATTGATTTTGATCTATCGATTATTTTTATTTATCAAGTTAATTTCTTTCTCCTGTGATTATAATTGTTGAATATGCAAAATTATTTTCGGATGATATATGACAAATTATTCTTCCATTATTAATTATTGTTGATTCTATTTTAGTGTATCATTATTTATTATTAGTGTTCTATTATTTCGGGCATTTAATTTAATATTGGCATTTGTACTAACCATGGTGGTGGTGTTCTTCTTGTTAGCCTCTCACACTATTTCCCGTTTACCCGTTGGATTTCTTGACCCATGACCCATTACCTAATTGGATCCTAATCTAGTATTACCCTCCAACCCAATTCCCAATATTTACCTGCTAGCCATAACCCAACACCTATTTGTCTAATTGGACTCAAACCCCAAACCCGTTACTCTATTTGGATCTAACCCATTCCTAATCCAACCCGTTAACTAACACATTCTATTTAATCCCAACCCTTAAAACCAAAACCTAGATCTTAACCTAATTATTCTCCTCCTTCACAAAGCTGTAGCCGCACCCCTTCTTGATGGCTGCTCCTTTCCCCCGTGCACAACCTAGCCGGAGCCACCATGGCCGAGTTCTCCTCCACGGCAGACCCCCCCTTGCTACCGCACACACCCCCCTGGATCCCCTCCTCCTTCCCTGGTGCAGCGTGGCAGCAACAGGCCACCAACAGCAGGCCTGCAGCACCAGGCCGGCCACCTCTCTTGCAGCGCGCAGCCAGCAGATCCAGATCTGCAGATCCAGATCTGCAGATCCAGATCTGCAGATCCAGGTCGCCCCTCCCCTTTTCCTCCAACAGGCCTACAGCCGCCAGACCTCCCCTCCGGCGAGATCTGCACCCCTCCACCTCAGGTCGGGTCACCCCCCTTGATGCTGCACCTGTCCTGGCGCTTCCCAACAGCCAGACGATCATCAGCGCGCAGCAGGACAGCGAGGAACAGCCCAAATCTGCAGGCTGTCCAGATCTGCGCAAGTTCAGGCGAGCGGCGAGTTCTCCCGATCCACGCCAGCCCGTGGCCGGAGACCAGCACGGTGACCTTCTCCAGTGTCTTGGCCACCCCCCATGCAGTCCGTTGGCGAGGAACCGCATCACAGCGACCATGGCAGCGACTCGCCGGCGACGCGCACAGCAGATCCAGATTTAGACCAGCAGCACAAGCAGCGGGCGAGCGGCGATTCCAGGCCCTTCCGGCGAGCGCGAGACCTCCAGATTGCAGCCAGGTCTTCCCCAGGATCCTGGCTACCGTCCTATGCAGTCCGACAGCGAAGAGCGGCACCACAGCGACCGTAACGGCGACTCGCCCGGCGACGACCAGATTCCCCAATGTGAGTGTATTCTTCTCCTCTTTTTGATTCCTTGTAAATATATGTATTTGCTTCTATTATGATTCAATTGTATAGTTGTGCATAAAGTAAAGTAGTGATTGTGTACATTGATATGTGTAAGAGAGGAGATACATACGTGTTTTATTGTGTGAGAGATCAGGCATTGATGTGTCCCTGATATCTGTTCTGGTAGAGGGATTAGTCGACTTGACCAGGGGCCTAGTCGACTAATCCATGTATGAGTCGACTTACCCTTTTCCCTAGTCGACTAATAGGTGAACCTGGTAGCGTGAACTCTCTGTATCTCTCTGTTAGTCGACTTGACATTGTTAGTAGTCGACCAACAGTATGCCTAGTCGACTTGTATATCACCCTTAGTCGACTAACTTGGCCTGACAGCTATGAGTAGCTCTTTTATTGGATTGTGGACTTCACCCATGAGTTGTGTAATGGATATAGATAGTGTGTATGATATCGGGGGATATATTATGGATGGATATATGATGGAATGACTTGACTTATTATGTTAGAACTTAGATACATGTTATGATATGTTGCGATATTGAGTGTTGGGATATTATGACTAATCATTAATAGAAGTGGTGATTGTGAATACTTATGAATCAGAGTTACATATTTGAGTGAGAGGACTAGTACTGGTTATTGTTGATGTATGTCGGATTGGTGATTAATGTGTCGGATTACGTGATGTGTATTGATACTCTATTGATTGGAACTATTGGAATCATGAGTTGGTTGTAATGACTCGGGATTGATCTAGACTTATGTTATTTACATTGAATGATGTTCAGTAATTAGACGTGATTTATTTAGTTGGATATTTGAGGACATATTGGATATGATTGATTTAGTTGAGTTGTGATGTAGATTGATCTTGAGTTAGAGGTTATCCAGAATCTATATTCCTTTTATTGGAGCCTGACTTGTTTCGAGATGAGATGGACATTGTTGGCATTTGGGATCTGATAGATGATATATTGTTGATGTTGAGTATCAAGAGTAGATATTCTAGACCATAAGTTATTTGAGGATGATTCCCTTACTTCGATATGATTCAGTATATGTTGACTTGATGATTTTGAGGACATACTATATACTTCATGATTAGTTATTGACTATTTCAGTTATCAGAGATGACTTATTATGATGGTGATCTACATTTTGAATTTGATAACAGTTATGAATTGATCTCAGTTATTGGTGGTTATAGGACTAGAACATATTGGTGTTGAGGAGAGGACTAATTGCAGATTCATTGATATGGTAGTTTACCGTTTTGGCTTACACTGATGTGGACTGATACTTAACGATTTGCAAGGATAGTATTGGGAATATAAGTTGATGGAATAGATAATGATATCCCTTAGTATGGATGGGTGAGATTATGATCAGCTTTAGTTAAGACTATTTATTGAGCAGTAGCTAGACTGTTACTGTTATTTATCCATGTTATTGAAGTTACTGGGAAATGATTGTTTGACCGTAACCACGGTACAGTTCTATTGTTCATCGTATACACGGTTACTGTTACTGTTACTGTTACTGATATTGTTCACCGTGTATACGATTACTGATTGATCATTACTGTACTGATATTGTTACCGTCCAGTAGCATCCCAGTAATTAAAGTGGCATAAGGTATTGATTGTTATTGATGGCATTACCTCACTGACTGTACACTAGACACCTTTCACTGGACCTTGACATATGACTGTATCACCGTTACTTGACATCTAGACTCCTGTACCCGGTACCCATATCCCATGTACTATTGACCTGTTAATAGCACAGTCAAACCGGCGTCCGGCGGTTTGCCGCCTGGTGTCGGGATTGACGAGGATGTATCCCACAATCGTGCTAGCGTCCGGCGGATCTTGAAAGGAACTAAGTGCCACGTGGAGCAAAGTGCCACACCATACACATGGTGGGGGCCACCTCTTGAATCCACGGGGGCCACCTCTAGAATCCTGTTTTCCCTCAGAGCAAAGTGCCACACGGAGCAAAGTGCCACACCATACACATGGTGGGGGCCACCTCTTGAATCTGTAGGGCTATCTATTGTACGTGACGCCTGGTGTTAGCGTGATATTGCATTCTCAGTGCCTATTAGCATCCACACGCACTTGTATGATGATAACCCCTAGGATGCATGTTATTTGGTTCTCTTTCCCTATTCGAACAATGATACCCGCACATCGGAGTTCGGATGAGTTCTACTGGATGTGCGGGCTCCAGGGTGAACTGTCGGATGTTGTGGGACGCCGGTGGGAAAGTGATAAAGATAACGTAGAACACTACTGATTGTTATTGAATGATTTGAATGAAAACATTGTGTCATGCCCTAAATTGTTACCCTGCCTTATGACATATGGCTGTATACATGATTGTAACCAGTACCACATGATTGTAACCAGGACCAGACTTATGACCAGACTTGGATGCCAACCTAGTGACATGTGATAGATTACACGCCTTGACATTGATTGCATATTTACAGTTGTGCCAGTTATCTTCTATCTGTATTCATGTGGTTATCATATGTGTTACTGCTCAGTTATTTATTTTGTTACTTAGTCTTTTCTATCTGCAGTTGTTCTTATATATGCACATGGTTTCTTCTGCACGAGCTGTTTCCCCTCTACACACACACTCATTATGGTCGCGTTCTGACGACCCTGGATTTGCACGTCCAGCTATTGGACGATTGTTTCTAATGTGCAGGTGTTTGATGAGGCGGTACGCTTTACGAGGAGCTTGCGTCCTCTCCCTTTGATTCTGGTACACTTGCATTTTATTCTTGTTATTATTTTTTGATTCCTGTTGTAACACCCGATTTAAATAAATCCGAATTATAGTCTAAATAATTTTCATTTAACTGGTATAACAGTCATGTTTAAGCTTAATCCAAAATTTTAGAAAATATTAGAAATATATGTATATATATATATACATAAGTATCCACATTTGCACATTTTTAATACTAAGTATTTTGTGCATATTTAATAGAGGTATATTACATGAGAATACTTATACCTAACCAAAGTATTAAATTATAAGTATATCATGAGAATACTTAAACTAAAATATTTAAATACCTAATAGTTTAGATTTAAGGGTGGTGTGTTGTCAACTTGAGAGCAAGAGAGAGTTGAGGTGGGGGCTATCTAGGGTGCCTTGGAATTTGGGGTGTGAGTTGTCAAACCCTTAGCAATTTTAGGTAACCAATAAATCAATTAGGAAAATAATTAATTCCCAAATTACTCTTTCCTTTTTTTCCCCAAATTAGCAACTTCTTCTTCCTCTTTTTGCTGTGAACGAAAACCACCAGGTTCCCTCTCTCTCTCTCCCCCTTGGATCAAAACTAGTGTAGATCTCTCTCTCTCTCTCTCACTCCCTTCCACCCCACCCTAGCCACGCCAGTAGGAGGCGGCGGCCAGGGCGGCCACGCGGCAGGCGGCCGCGCGCGGCGCAGGGCACGGCGGCCGCGGCGCCGCGGCAGGGCGCCAGCAAGCGCGCGCGAACGCGCGTGAGAGCGCGCGCGTGCGTGCGGTGGGCGTGCTGCGGTTGTGCGCGACGGAGGAGGAGGGGGTTTCGGGGCGGAGCTCGGGGAGGAGTCGGGAAAGTCCGCGGTTGGATTCGGATTTCTTCGAGCAAGATTGGGAAAAACAGAACTTAATTGGAGGGCTTGATTCGGCGGGTGAAATAGGCGGAGTTCTTCGCGTAGGCACTCGTCAAGCAAGGTGAGTAAACTAAATTCTAACTAGATTAAAGTTATGAAGTATATAATTTTGGATAAATAAATGATTGGATAAATCAAAAATTTGAATTAAACTTGTATGTAAATTGATAGATATAATGAAAAGAATAAGAAGATTTCATGTTGTGAAATTAAAGGAAAAGGAGAAATCACATTATGTATGAATTAGAAATTGTTCTCTCATAGGATGTGCGCTACCGAGATTAGTTTCATATTAGCATATTGAGGATTTTGGGTAACTTTCATATTGACTATGTAAATTAACGTAACACGGAGAAACGATTTAGATTGCATGTAAGGGAGGACGGCACGAAGTCTTAAGTGATATGTGTATATTTTATTCCGTTAATCTAGATAGATGCAATGCATGTGAAATATCAGGATAGGTATCGTAGTGAGAAATAAAAAAGAGAAATATGTCAATATTATGTATGTACACTAAATGTAAATCGTTAGTGTGGTGTGACACTCTCATTATAAAAGAATAAAATGTTTACATTAAAAGATTTATATACCAATATAAATATGAACTCATACAAGAGAATGGCTTGCTTACTTTTCATAGTATATGAAACGTTCATGTGTAATTGTATGTTGTTTTGAATGATGTATATGAATGTGTATCTTGCATGTGCAAGTAGTTAGTGGCGCAATATGGATGAAATTCTATGTTATGTTTGTGTAATGGCTTTGCTTATGTGTATAGTTTTATTCTTGTGGGATGAGTTGTTTTATCCCTATAAGTAGGAAGGGGCCGGCGGGAGCCGGTAGGAAGGGGGAAGACGGTGGGAAAAAGAGGTGTTCATCTAAAATTGTAGGAAGGGGCCGGTGGGAGCCGGTAGGAGGAGAAGACGGTGTAAATGTATGTTTAAAATTGTAGGAAGGGGCCGGCGGGAGCCGGTAGGGGGAGAAGACGGTGTTATGAAAGTAGCGTATGTTATGAAGTGTTGCTTGTCGATGTGATGTTCATAAAAGATGTTTGTGTTATCATAACTCAGAAATTGTTATGGCTTGAATTATGTCGTGTTACCAAACGTGATAAAAGAAAAACTACTACTACGTCATGTACTATCATATGAGTGTATAAAGTAGACCAAGGAATGTTAGCATATGTTTCCTAAACTTGGGCCTAATGACGGCCTACTATAAAGTTTATAAACTATCAAAGCTAAAAGATTAACTAGAATATTATGCAATAACTGGGTTTACTCACTGAGCTTTCAAGTTCATGCCCTTATTTCTTTTGTAAATTTCAGGTTCGGACAGAGGTAAGAAGCCGATTTAGATTCGGAAATCTTAAGGATATGGATTGATCAACCCTCTCATGTCTTACTTGTGATCAACTATCTATTTCATATTTTGTCTACTTTAGGAAATGCTTATTGTATATATATGTGAGAACTTGGTGTATGAAAGAAGACTTTGGGTGTACTAATGTAAATTTAAGCTTTATGTGTGGCCGTTCGGACATGAACTTGTCAAGTAATCTTAGTTGTATTGGATGGAAGAATCTGAGCCTTGTTTTGGTAAATATGATATATTGTGGGAATGAATGTTGTGACTCTCTTTGTGATATAATGGATGAATGCAAAGTTATGTAAAGAGACTTTCTTTTCTTTATGTTGATAAGTAGGCAAATTTGTGCCGAAATGTGGTATTGGTAGTGTTGGGTCCATTATGGACAATTATTGTTGAGGTGTAGTATGGAATAGTCCATATTTTAGTGGAGGTGCTGCCAAAATCTTAAGGAAATATTATTTTATCAGTTATATATTATAAGTAGTTACTGGGACCGTTACAGATGGTATCAGAGCCAAGGTTTAGGTGTAAAGTTACATTGAGTATGTTGGATAAGTTGGGATTGATGTGATATTGTGTGAAAATTATATGTATGATTGTACGATCGAGATGGGTATTTTAGGGAGTAGTGGATTCTTACAAATATGATTAACTTAGAAGTGCGGGATATTTAACCGTACTCTTGTATCCGAATTTGAGTACCCGCATACTCCAATTCGGATGTTTCATACTGAGGGTGCGGGCCCTTTGTATGGATCGCCAGTGGTATGGGACACTGGAATGAGAGGACAGCAAAAATATCCGGCAAGTCAAAGTTAATCCAGAATGTAAGAACGTTTTAGAGTAGCAAGCTCCGAGAGATAGAAAATATAAGCAATTGCAGATCTGTTGACTTCCAATAGCCTAACTATCTTAAGATAAAATTTCCCTATATCTATGGATAATGATGTTGAAGCAAGCTTAATGGGATAAAAGAATATGGATGTGGCAGTTGATGATGAAAGCCCCATTGGAGACCTACCAATGACCGAAACTTTTAATGCCGTCCTCAGTAATGAAGTAGAGTCCCAAAGAAGAATATCTTTTGGAGGTATTTGGTAGAATGCTAGCTGGGTCCACGACTGGGATCTTTATGATGATTATGAATACTGAAAATATGACGATGATATCATAATAGAAAGTGAAGATCCTAAGGAAGGAGATGAGGAAGACCCTAACGAAGAAAATCCTGAGGAAGAAAACCTAAGAGGAGAGAATTTTAATAATGATGGTAAGGAGGAAAGTTCCACTGGTCCTAATATAAATCCTTGAATAAGGTTAAATGTTTAGTATTTTGAGAAAGGATGGCATGGTTCGCCTATTTTCGAGCTTTTTGGGTAGGAGGGTTTATGTGTCTGTAAAGAAGTGTGTGAACAATGATTTAAAAATATATATATATAATAATAATAATAATAATAATAACAATAATAATCTTTTATATGTTTAGTATTAATGTAAGCATATCAATGTAAATCTTGGTTCCAAGGATGCCTTTGAAGTTATGAATGAAGTGATAATTGTTATGTAAGACTTGCTTTGTACTGTGAATATTATTGATGATAAGGACTGATTATTCTTTTAGGGATAGATGGACTTAAATCTTCCACCACCAGACACTGATCCTGCAGGCTATGCCCCATCGCACAATTCAGTTGGGAGTGTTCATCCCCCGACTAACCACGAGGATGAACACATCAGCAAATACCAGAAAATCTCTGATGTAATGCCAGGTTGGTTGGCGCGACTGGCAACGAAAAGCAACCCACATCGAGCTTTAGAACAATTTCAGAAGCTGAACCCGCCAGCATTTAAAGGAGAAGCTGATCCCATACAAGCAGAAGAATGGCTTCGTCGAATTGAGAAAATACTAACTGTTATGGAATGTAATGAGAATCAAAGAGTGTCATTTACTTCTTTCATGTTTCAAGGTGAGGCGGAACATTGGTGGGACATGGTTAAAGATGGAGCTAATTCCTTAGGAGAGAAAGTTTCTTGGAACTTTTTGGTTAAGAAGTTCAATGAGAAGTATATACCGGGGGTAGCTAAAGATAAACTCGCACTAGAATTTCAGGAACTAAAGCAAGGACAAATGTCTGTCAACCAGTATGATGTCAAGTTTACACAATTGTCAAGATATGCAGCAGGGCTGGTACGTGAAGAATCAGAAAGAACTAAAAGGTTCGTGAGGGATTAAAACCTGAAATCAGAAGCAAATTAATTCCGTTCCAACTCCAAATCTATATTCAAGCAGTGGAGAAAGCATTGGAAGTTGAACGGGATATATTGGAAGATCAGGAAGTCAAAAGTAAGGAATTACCCCCTTCTAAGCGCCCCCACTATCAGGAGACACCTAGCCCTGATATGTCAAACCACAGATTCAGTAGAAGTGCGGGGTCATCGGTAGCATCGGCTTCTAGATCAAATGGAGGTACATGGCATCGAGTGGGATTCCCTCGAAGACCTCAGGCAATACTTTCTCACCGTCCCGATGTTGCAGGAAACTCGTGGTGCCCCATATGCCATTTGAACCATACGGGCAGTTGTGTTCAGGGCAAACAATGTTTCTCCTGCGGTCAAATGGGTCACGTAAGGAAAGAATGTCCGATCTTACAAGGACACCCAAGTATGGGATTTGGGACGGAAAGGCGAACTGGGGGCACTGCCCATTTTTCGGGATCAACAGGAACTTTCAAGCGACCGTTCAACACACCCCGACCGGCGGAAACCCAGTCATCAGTGCAACAGCCTGGAGCTCGGCGGGAGAGGAATGCTTGACTCAGCAGGAGGCTCGAACATCAAAGGTTATGGTGAAAGGTATAATCAATTTAATGGGACATATTGCCCGAATATTATTTGGCCCTAGTATTACATACTCTTTTGTCTTCTCAGCAATTGCATCCAAACTAAACATGAAACCTAAATCATTGAAATTCAACTTGTGATATCGACTCCTATAGGAACGGATATGGTTACTAATATGTATTATAAGAACTGTGAGGTCATGATAAGGGAAGTAAAAACATGGGTGAACCTCGTAAAATTAGGGGAGATGGAGTACGATGTTATTTTAGGAATAGATTGATTGTTAACCCACTGTGCCCATATAGGCTGCCACTAAAAGGGTGCATAGCTATGGTGAACGAGTACCTCAATTGTGTTTCGGAGGAGCTATCACGCTTACCTTTGGAAAGAAAGATCGAATTTCTCGTAATGCCATTTGGACAAACCATCACCCCTGCAACATTTATGGACTTGACGAATAAGAATATTACAACCATATCCCGATCAATTTGTGATCATATTCATTGTTGATGTAATAATTTATCCCAAGAGTAGCGAGAAGCATAAAGTACATCTGAGAAATAGTTCAGATACATGAAGTACTTGAGACATTTTTATTAGGCTGGGATCCTCGCTTTCCATCAAGAGTCTGAGTGAGATTTTTCAAGGCTTTGAGGACTAGATTACATCCTAGTATTGTAACACACTCACAGACTGATGGCCAATCAGAGAGGACTATTCAGATATTAGCAGATAGGTTGATAGCATGCATGTTAGATGTTGATAACAGGGAGAAGTATATACCACTAATGATGTTTGCGTGTAACAACAGCTACCTATTGACCTTTGGGATGCAACCGTTGACGCTCAGTATGGTAGGTAGTGTAAGTCCCCCAATTATTGGGAAAGGATTAGAGAACGAGGATTATTGGGCCCTGATGGTGTGCAATATAATAGAATTTGTAGAGGCTAACTGGGAACTGGATGATGAGATGTAGAATCTTATCCACACTTATTTTGAGATACGTTAAGTTTCGAGGACGAAACTTTTTGTTAGGAGGGTAGTATTGTAACACCCGATTTAAATAAATCCAGATTATAGTCTAAATAATTTTCATTTAACTGGTATAACAGTCATGTTTAAGCTTAATCCAAAATTTTAGAAAATACTAGAAATATATGTATATATATATATACATAAGTATCCACATTTGCACATTTTTAATACTAAGTATTTTGTGCATATTTAATAGAGGTATATTACATGAGAATACTTATACCTAACCAAAGTATTAAATTGTAAGTATATCATGAGAATACTTAAACTAAAATATTTAAATACCTAATAGTTTAGATTTAAGGGTGGTGTGTTGTCAACTTGAGAGCAAGAGAGAGTTGAGGTGGGGGCTATCTAGGGTGCCTTGGAATTTGGGGTGTGAGTTGTCAAACCCTTAGCAATTTTAGGTAACCAATAAATCAATTAGGAAAATAATTAATTCCCAAATTACTCTTTCCTTTTTCCCCAAATTAGCAACTTCTTCTTCCTCTTTTTGCTGTGAACGAAAACCACCAGGTTCCCTCTCTCTCTCTCCCCCTTGGATCAAAACTAGTGTAGATCTCTCTCTCTCTCTCTCTCTCACTCCCTTCCACCCCACCCTAGCCACGCCAGCAGGAGGCGGCGGCCAGGGCGGCCACGCGGCAGGCGGCCGCGCGCGGCGCAGGGCACGGCGGCCGCGGCAGGGCGCCGCGGCAGGGCGCCAGCAAGCGCGCGCGAACGCGCGTGTGAGCGCGCGCGTGCGTGCGGTGGGCGTGCTGCGGTTGTGCGCGACGGAGGAGGGGGGTTTCGGGGCGGAGCTCGGGGAGGAGTCGGGAAAGTCCGCGGGTTGGATTCGGATTTTTTCGAGCAAGATTGGGAAAAACAGAACTTAATTGGAGGGCTTGATTCGGCGGGTGAAATAGGCGGAGTTCTTCGCGTAGGCACTCGTCAAGCAAGGTGAGTAAACTAAATTCTAACTAGATTAAAGTTATGAAGTTGATAATTTTGGATAATTAAATGATGGATAAATCAAAAATTTGAATTAAACTTGTATGTAAATTGATAGATATAATGAAAAGAATAAGAAGATTTCATGTTGTGAAATTAAAGGAAAAGAAGGAGAAATCACATTATGTATGAATTAGAAATTGTTCTCTCATAGGATGTGCGCTACCGAGATTAGTTTCATATTAGCATATTGAGGATTTTGGGTAACTTTCATATTGACTATGTAAATTAACATAACACGGAGAAATGATTTAGATTGCATGTAAGGGAGGACGGCACGAAGTCTTAAGTGATATGTGTATATTTTATTCCGTTAATCTAGATAGATGCAATGCATGTGAAATATCGGGATAGGTATCGTAGTGAGAAATAAAAAAGAGAAATATGTCAATATTATGTATGTACACTAAATGTAAATCGTTAGTGTGGTGTGACACTCTCATTATAAAAGAATAAAATGTTTACATTAAAAGATTTATATACCAATATAAATATGAACTCATACAAGAGAATGGCTTGCTTACTTTTCATAGTATATGAAACGTTCATGTGTAATTGTATGTTGTTTTGAATGATGTATATGAATGTGTATCTTGCATGTGCAAGTAGTTAGTGGCGCAATATGGATGAAATTCTATGTTATGTTGTGTAATGGCTTTGCTTATGTGTATAGTTTTATTCTTGTGGGATGAGTTGTTTTATCCCTATAAGTAGGAAGGGGCCGGCGGGAGCCGGTAGGAAGGGGGAAGACGGTGGGAAAAAGAGATGTTCATCTAAAATTGTAGGAAGGGGCCGGCGGGAGCCGGTAGGAGGAGAAGACGGTGTAAATGTATGTTTAAAATTGTAGGAAGGGGCCGGCGGGAGCCGGTAGGGAGAGAAGACAGTGTTATGAAAGTAGCGTATGTTATGAAGTGTTGCTTTTCGATGTGATGTTCATAAAAGATGTTTGTGTTATCATAACTTAGAAATGTTATGGCTTGAATTATGTCGTGTTACCAAACGTGATAAAAGAAAAACTACTACTACGTCATGTACTATCATATGAGTGTATAAAGTAGACCAAGGAATGTTAGCATATGTTTCCTAAACTTGGGCCTAATGACGGCCTACCATAAAGTTTATAAACTATCAAAGCTAAAAGATTAACTAGAATATTATGCAATAACTGGGTTTACTCACTGAGCTTTCAAGCTCATGCCTTTATTTCTTTTGTAAATTTCAGGTTCGGACAGAGGTAAGAAGCCGATTTAGATTCGAAAATCTTAAGGATATGGATTGATCAACCCTCTCATGTCTTACTTGTGATCAACTATCTATTTCATATTTTGTCTACTTTGGGAAATGCTTATTGTATATATATGTGAGAACTTGGTGTATGAAAGAAGACTTTGGGTGTACTAATGTAAATTTAAGCTTTATGTGTGGCCGTTCGGACATGAACTTGTCAAGTAATCTTAGTTGTATTGGATGGAAGAATCTGAGCCTTGTTTTGGTAAATATGATATATTGTGGGAATGAATGTTGTGACTCTCTTTGTGATATAATGGATGAATGAAAAGTTATGTAAAGAGACTTTCTTTTCTTTATGTTGATAAGTAGGCAAATTTGTGCCGAAATGTGGTATTGGTAGTGTTGGGTCCATTATGGACAATTATTGTTGAGGTGTAGTATGGAATAGTCCATATTTTAGGGGAAGTGCTGCCAAAATCTTAAGGAAAGATTATTTTATCAGTTATATATTATAAGTAGTTACTGGGACCGTTACACCTGTATATCATCTTTGACTTCTTTTCAGCTGTCATTTTCTTCCTGTTATTCATTGCTATCATGTGTAGTCTTATATGTATTATTGCAGTGATCCTTGATTATTATAGTTCTGATTTATAGCTTGTTCAGGTTACAATTTAGGCTTAGCGCATATACGTGGGGTATTTCCCTCGCGTATATGCGTCGCCATAACGTCTCCGTATCCTTAGGATCGGGGCGTTACAGAGTGGTATCAGAACCTAGGTTCGACATAAAAGGAGAACCTAGTTCCTACCTGTAACCTGAGACAGTTATGTTGACACTGCAATATACATATACTATTCACGTGATAATATTGACTCCATTTGGAAATTGATCGTCCTTCCTTTGGAATTCCGTTCTTGATTTGTTGATATTCATGATTCCAACACTTCAATTAGAGTGATTTGGATGTCCATCTTGATTTCATCCTTTCTTCCTATTCATTTCTCCTAATTCTATCTCTTGAGATCGGTTACTCCATGTTGAAGCTGGTAGCAGAGATCAGAGCGCGCAGCGGAATAGTGGTGTCCCAACGAGGCAACGTGGAAGATTGTTGTGTTCTCTCTTGATCTTTGATTTTGTACCATTCCCTACCTTATTTGAATTTCGAGGACGAAATTTTTATTAAGGTGGGTAGAATGTAATACCCCTAATCTAATAATACTGTATTTTAAAATTTTCACAAGTATTGATTTTGATCTATCGATTATTTTTATTTATCAAGTTAATTTCTTTCTCCTGTGATTATAATTGTTGAATATGCAAAATTATTTTCGGATGATATATGACAAATTATTCTTCCATTATTAATTATTGTTCTATTTTAGTGTATCATTATTTATTATTAGTGTTCTATTATTTCGGGCATTTAATTTAATATTGGCATTTGTACTAACCATGGTGGTGGTGTTCTTCTTGTTAGCCTCTCACACTATTTCCCCGTTTACCGTTGGATTTCTTGACCTATGACCCATTACCTAATTGGATCCTAATCTAGTATTACCCTCCAACCCAATTCCCAATATTTACCCGCTAGCCATAACCCAACACCTATTTGTCTAATTGGACTCAAACCCAAACCGTTACTCTATTGGATCTAACCCATTCCTAATCCAACCCGTTAACTAACACATTCTATTTAATCCCAACCCTTAAAACCAAAACCTAGATCTTAACCTAATTATTCTCCTCCTTCACAAAGCTGTAGCCGCACCCCTTCTTGATGGCTGCTCCTTTCCCCCGTGCAAACCTAGCCGGAGCCACCATGGCCGAGTTCTCCTCCACGGCAGACCCCCCTTGCTACCGCACACACCCCTGGATCCCCTCCTCCTTCCCTGGTGCAGCGTGGCAGCAACAGGCCACCAACAGCAGGCCTGCAGCACCAGGCCGGCCACCTCTCTTGCAGCGCGCAGCCAGCAGATTCAGATCTGCAGATCCAGGTCGCCCCTCCCCTTTTCCCCAGCAGGCCTACAGCCGCCAGACTCCCCTCCAGCGAGATCTGCACCCCTCCACCTCAGGTCGGGTCACCCCCCTTGATGCTGCACCTGTCCTGGCGCTTCCCAACAGCCAGACGATCATCAGCGCGCAGCAGGATAGCGAGGAACAGCCCAAATCTGCAGGCTGTCCAGATCTGCGCAAGTTCAGGCGAGCGGCGAGTTCTCCCGATCCACGCCAGCCCGTGGCCGGAGACCAGCACGGTGACCTTCTCCAGTGTCTTGGCCACCCCCCATGCAGTCCGTTGGCAAGGAACCGCATCACAGCGACCATGGCAGCGACTCGCCCGGCGACGCGCACAGCAGATCCAGATTCAGACCAGCAGCACAAGCAGCGGGGCGAGCGGCGATTCCAGGCCCTTCCGGCGAGCGCGAGACCTCCAGATTGCAGCCAGGTCTTCCCCAGGATCCTGGCTACCGTCCTATGCAGTCCGACAGCGAAGAGCGGCACCACAGCGACCGTAACGGCGACTCGCCCGGCGACGACCAGATTCCCCAATGTGAGTGTATTCTCCTCCTCTTTTTGATTCCTTGTAAATATATGTATTTGCTTCTATTATGATTCAATTGTATACTTGTGCATAAAGTAAAGTAGTGATTGTGTGCATTGATATGTGTAAGAGAGGAGATACATACGTATTTTATTGTGTGAGAGATCAGGCATTGATGTGTCCCTGATATCTGTTCTGGTAGAGGGATTAGTCGACTTGACCAGGGGCCTAGTCGACTAATCCATGTATGAGTCGACTTACCCTTTTCCCTAGTCGACTAATAGGTGAACCTGGTAGCGTGAACTCTCTGTATCTCTCTGTTAGTCGACTTGACATTGTTAGTAGTCGACCAACAGTATGCCTAGTCGACTTGTATATCACCCTTAGTCGACTAACTTGGCCTGACAGCTATGAGTAGCTCTTTTATTGGATTGTGGACTTCACCCATGAGTTGTGTAATGGATATAGATAGTGTGTATGATATCGGAGGATATATTATGGATGGATATATGATGGAATGACTTGACTTATTATGTTAGAACTTAGATACATGTTATGATATGTTGCGATATTGAGTGTTGGGATATTATGACTAATCATTAATAAAAGTGGTGATTGTGAATACTTATGAATCAGAGTTACATATTTGAGTGAGAGGACTAGTACTGGTTATTGTTGATGTATGTCGGATTGGTGATTAATGTGTCGGATTACGTGATGTGTATTGATACTCTATTGATTGGAACTATTGGAATCATGAGTTGGTTGTAATGACTCGGGATTGATCTAGACTTATGTTATTTACATTGAATGATGTTCAGTAATTAGACGTGATTTATTTAGTTGGATATTTGAGGACATATTGGATATGATTGATTTAGTTGAGTTGTGATGTAGATTGATCTTGAGTTAGAGGTTATCTAGAATCTATATTCCTTTTATTGGAGCCTGACTTGTTTCGAGATGAGATGGACATTGTTGGCATTTGGGATCTGATAGATGATATGTTGTTGATGTTGAGTATCAAGAGTAGATATTCTAGACCATAAGTTATTTGAGGATGATTTCCTTACTTCGATATGATTCAGTATATGTTGACTTGATGATTTTGAGGACATACTATATACTTCATGATTAGTTATTGACTATTTCAGTTATCAGAGATGACTTATTATGATGGTGATCTACATTTTGGAATTTGATAACAGTTATGAATTGATCTCAGTTATTGGTGGTTATAGGACTAGAACATATTGGTGTTGAGGAGAGGACTAATTGCAGATTCATTGATATGGTAGTTTACCGTTTTGGCTTACACTGATGTGGACTGATACTTAACGATTTGCAAGGATAGTATTGGGAATATAAGTTGATGGAATAGATAATGATATCCCTTAGTATGGATGGGTGAGATTATGATCAGCTTAGTTAAGACTGTTTATTGAGCAGTAGCTAGACTGTTACTGTTATTTTATCCATGTTATTGAAGTTACTGGGAAATGATTGTTTGACCGTAACCACGGTACAGTTCTATTGTTCATCGTATACACGGTTACTGTTACTGTTACTGTTACTGTTACTGTTACTGATATTGTTCACCGTGTATACGATTACTGATTGATCATTACTGTACTGATATTGTTACCGTCCAGTAGCATCCCAGTAATTGAAGTGGCATAAGGTATTGATTGTTATTGATGGCATTACCTCACTGACTGTACACTAGACACCTTTCACTGGACCTTGACATATGACTGTATCACCGTTACTTGACATCTAGACTCCTGTACCCGGTACCCATATCCCATGTACTATTGACCTGTTAATAGCACAGTCAAACCGGCGTCCGGCGGTTTGCCGCCTGGTGTCGGGATTGACGAGGATGTATCCCACAATCGTGCTAGCGTCCGGCGGATCTTGAAAGGAACTAAGTGCCACGTGGAGCAAAGTGCCACACCATACACATGGTGGGGGCCACCTCTTGAATCCACGGGGGCCACCTCTAGAATCCTGTTTTCCCTCAGAGCAAAGTGCCACACGGAGCAAAGTGCCACACCATACACATGGTGGGGGCCACCTCTTGAATCTGTGGGGGCCACCTCTTGAATCTGTAGGGCTATCTATTGTACGTGACGCCTGGTGTTAGCGTGATATTGCATTCTCAGTGCCTATTAGCATCCACACGCACTTGTATGATGATAACCCCTAGGATGCATGTTATTTGGTCTCTTTCCCTATTTGAACAATGATACCCGCATATCGGAGTTCGGATGAGTTCTACTGGATGTGCGGGCTCCAGGGTGAACTGTCGGATGTTGTGGGACGCCGGTGGGAAAGTGATAAAGATAACGTAGAAAACTACTGATTGTTATTGAATGATTTGAATGAAAACATTGTGTCATGCCCTGAATTGTTACCCTGCCTTATGACATATGGCTGTATACATGATTGTAACCAGTACCACATGATTGTAACCAGGACCAGACTTATGACCAGACTTGGATGCCAACCTAGTGACATGTGATAGATTACACGCCTTGACATTGATTGCATATTTACAGTTGTGCCAGTTATCTTCTATCTGTATTCATGTGGTTATCATATGTGTTACTGCTCAGTTATTTATTTTGTTACTTAGTCTTTTCTATCTGCAGTTGTTCTTATATATGCACATGGTTTCTTCTGCACGAGCTGTTTCCCCTTTACACACAAACTCATTATGGTCGCGTTCTGACGACCCTGGATTTGCACGTCCAGCTATTGGACGATTGTTTCTAATGTGCAGGTGTTTGATGAGGCGGTACGCTTTACGAGGAGCTTGGGTCCTCTCCCTTTGATTCTGGTACACTTGCATTTTATTCTTGTTATTTTTCTTTGATTCCTGTATATCATCTTTGACTTCTTTTCAGCTGTCATTTTCTTCCTGTTATTCATTGCTATCATGTGTAGTCTTATATGTATTATTGCAGTGATCCTTGATTATTATAGTTCTGATTTATAGCTTGTTCAGGTTACAATTAGGCTTAGCGCATATACGTGGGGTATTTTCCTCGCGTATATGCGTCGCCATAACGTCTCCGTATCCTTAGGATCGGGGCGTTACAGTATGACTTTGTGTGTTATGTACGAAGGAAGGGCCGGCAGGGGCCGGTAGATGAGAAGATGGGGTATGACTTTGTATATTGTGATACGAAAGAAGGGGCTGACGGGAGTCGGTGGCAGTGAAGATGGGGTATGAGACAGTCTGTAATAGAGTAAAGAAGTGGTTCATTTAAAATGAATAGTGTTGTATGCTCGTACTTGATGTAGGACTGAAACTTTGCTTTATTATAAGAGATAATGAAATATTATGTGATGTGTGAAAGTGTACGTGTTAATCCATGCAGTACTTGAAGTGTTATACGATATACAATATATAAGTATGTTTTGTGATATATATATTATCTGGATTAACTTATTAAGATTGGTGTACCATCGTGTATAGTCTATGAAATATGTACACATGAAATGAATCTGATAATAAACTAAGTTACTAAAGTAAAGTATTCGATATAACTCATAAACATTGCAAAATACAGTGCAGAGATTTAAGTTATAAAGTCATTGACCGAAAGAGTCAGGTCATTTTGTAAACCATAGAGATATTTGGGTTGACTGTTTACCATGATATAATTATTACTCTTCTTTATCCGCACTCGCCTTTGTTAATTAAAGAAAAGCATATTTTCTCTTATTTTGGCATATATATCATTTTCTTAATCTCCTTTTCCTCTCCTTGCTGAGCTGTTGAGCTCAAACCCCCCCCCCCCAAACAGATTATTTTGTTTCCAGGTTATGAAAGTACACCTAGAGGGGGGGTGAATAGGTGTAAGTGCTAATCTAGAAACTAAATGCTCTAAATGCGAAAGCTAATGCAAATATTGCAACACTCCTAATACAATTCAACAAGTGTAGTCGAATTCCCTTTGCAGGGCTCTGGACTAACTCCTCTTGATTCCCCTTGAAATGGGTTGAGGTGCTATGTGAAGCTCTTGTTGGATGAGTATAAGTGATGCACACAAACAAGCAAGCCAAGCATATATCAATGAACAATAGTAAGATGCAAGGCAACACAAGCACACAAGAATATAATAGATAGGCAATATGAAGCAATGCTCAACACAAGCAAATATGAATGTATGGAATGAATGAATAATGCTTTGCACAAATAAACAAGAGAGAGTTGAGAGAAATTGGATCAAACGCAAACACAAAGATATGTTACGAGGTTCGAGCCCCTAGCTCTACTTCCCCGCCTACACCACCGTGTAGGATTTCCCAATCCACTATAGGAGTACCAAACTCCTCTCTCACCTTACAAAGCCACCGAGGCTATACAACCACAATCCACCTCTACCGAAGAGGGATAATACCCGTAGCCAACAACCAACACAATCACCTCTACCTAAGAGGGATCCAAACACCACTCCGATCACCTCTACGAAAGAGGGATACAAAAGAAAGGAGGGTTTACAATAAGTGGTTACAAAGACCACAAACACAATCTCTCTTTTCTTTTCTCTTTTCTTTTTCCACAAAAACAAGATCCTAATAGATTAGGATAGATGATAGCTCAAGTGTGGAAACAAGGTGTTTTTGAAAACCAGCAACAAAGAAAATCTACTTGGGAAATCACTTGTAAATGATAGAAAATGAAAAACAAAACAATCTCCAAAACCCTAGCTTTCTTTGATTTTCTAAAAACCCAAAAACAAATAAGATGAAATCTTTTTGGCTTAAAACTCTTTTAAAAACTCTTTTAAACACTAGAGAAAGTCTGAAATTTTTCTCCTTGAAAACCTTGGCCAAAATCCCAAAGAGATGGGGTTTATATAGGCCAAAACAGAAACTAGCCGTTAGAGCTGAGCTGGCAGTTCTGACAGGCAACGGTCGACCGGCCGGTCGACCGTCCAACGGTCATATTTTGACCCGTTGGAGCTACTGGTCGACCGCCCGGTCGACCCAAACAAACAGAGAGCAGAACTCTCTGCAGCGGTCGACCGTCCGGTCGGCGGACCACTGTGCTGCCAGACGTGCACAAGTCTGTGCACGTCGGTCGACCCGTGCGGTCGACCGTCCCTTGGTGCGGTCGACCGTCCGGTCGACCGACCAGCCTGTCAGCACAAAAAAATAAGATCAGAAAATTTGGGAAAAATATTTATAAAAATCTTTTATCTTTTCTGAAAATTCTATAAAACTTGTTTTAACATTTATATTGAAACATAAACATGTGATAAAAATTTTCAAGACATATATCAATCATATCAATTCATTTTTGTGTCTTGCCAATTTTATCAAAAACCAAACTTGTTTTTTATCAAACTTGATTTTTCAATAGGAAATCTGATTTTCCTAAAACTTATAGAAATACAAAAACATGATATTTGAACATTATTAAGCATGATGCATATGGACATAGGTCCAGTATACATTCACAAAATATATCACAGTTTTTGTCTTTAATTTCAAAATATGTTTTATACCAAAACATAAAACTACATGAATAGGTACGTCAAACTAAGTTTGTATAAGTCATATAAGCATGTATGTATATAGAGCACATCTAATATACATATAAAAACATGTAAACTTGTTTTGATCAAACTATTCATGAAAACCAAAATTCAAATCATGAAATGTGTGTGTATGTGTACTTGAGCATATCAACTATACTAATCTTTACAAATGGATCTAAACACACTATCTAAACTAGGATACCTAAGTCTTCTTGATGATCTCCATCTTCAAGTAGACTTGCTCCCAACGCAATCCACCGAGTGCAAAGGTATGATCTTTAAGTTTTGGCACCGGAATCACCATGATAAGCTTCCAAACACCTCTTGTTGAAGCTATCACCAAACTAATATCCTGCTAATGATCTGAAACTTAGAATCACAAGATTATTAGTAAAATAACTGCATGAGTGAGTCATCATCAAAACTAGAGTGGAAGGCCTTTGGGCCAACAATCTCCCTCTTTTTGATGATGACAAAACTCATGGAGTTATATATGCATGGATTAAAGTTAAGCTTCAAAGAAGCTCCCCTTAACTCATGCATAAACAAATAAACAATAAGTATGCAATGAATGACAATGCATATAAACATGGTGCTCTAGATACCAATGAAATATTCAAAATAAAACATGCTTCTAGATACCAATTAAAACATCATATATGCAAAAATGTAAGCATGCATATATAAACTCTATAACTCAAAATCTTTCTCCCCCTTTTTGTCAATCATCAACAAAGGGGTAAAAACATAAAAACAAATTTTTTTTCCGTCCCCTTTTTGTCAAAACAAATGTGATACCAATTTAAGATATGACAATAAAGTGCATATCGATACAATTGAAATAAAACATATAAGCAATGTAAATCAAAAGTATATATTTTCTTAAACAAAATTTTGAGATACCAATTAAAAACACTCAACATAAACATCTTGATATCATTAAGAGAAATATGTTCTTTTAAGCATATGATACCAATTTGAAACGATATTTTAACATAAAGTAAGGGAGTGAGAATCAAATACCATTGAAGGACAAAATCAAGTTTTCTCCCCCTTTATGAAATACCAACTAAACATATGCATAAGCTTGTTAAAATACCAATTGAAAACAAATCAAACATTAGAAAATTTTCAAGCTTAGCATAAAGATATATATGTATGAAAGTTAGATACCAATTGACATTGATATTCTTGAAAGAGTAAGCATACATATACAAAACATATATGAGTATACAAAAAGATCAAAATTGATATCAATTGAAAGTGTTCAATGATACCAATTGAAAGAATAGGGTCAAGTGTATATCTCATATTATAACGAAGAATACGAACTAGTTTAAAATGAAAAGTTTTGTTAACTAGTACGAAATCCTTCAAGTAAGGAATAAATACAAATCATTTTTCATAAAAATGAAATCCACATGATAATCAACACTCTAATCCAATTAAGCATAAAAATGTCTCATGAAAACAAAACATGAGCAAATAATAAATGTGAGTGTACAAGTCAAGTATGGAGATCACAATCATGAAAATTTGTTCAATTAAGTTCAATTATTCCTTTAAACAAGAAAACTAAAAATTAATATTATTTAATCTTCAAGGCATATGTATGTCTAATACAAACCAAAGTATACATACATATCCAAGATACAAACGAGTCCACAAGGATATATGCATGAAGGCACGTGGCTCAAAAAGGATATTCATGTATATCTAATAGTTTGGACAAGGTAAACATATACATGAAGTTTAAATACCAATTCAAAGAAAACATGAAAAGCATGAAAAGTATGAAAATTTAGCTTTTCATTAAAACAATTTGATACCAATTCTTTTCAAGGTATATGTATGATTTGTCACACAAGAAGTATACATACATATCCCTTAAACACACTTTGAGTCCATAATAGATATTTGCATGAAAGGCAAATGACTCAAGGGGTATACATGTATATCTTCAAGTTTGGCAAAATACACATATACATGAATGAAAACTCATAATCATAAAAATAAATACCAAAAATGGAATACAGTTTAAAATGTATGAATCATCAAAACTAGACTATACTAGCACATCTAATGGGAACAAACAAGCATTCAATCCCAAACATATATAGATTTATTTGTAGCCCATCATATGTACAAATATAAATCCTAGTCTTAATGAAAACTAACATCTAAACATATATTCAAAAATATGAAGCATCAAAGCAAACACGAATATCATATTGCTAAATAAAACACATACAAAATTCATCAAACTTCTTTTATTTGAAACAAATTTCTAGGTATATGTATGATTCATCCAAATCTAACAATATACATACATATCCCAACCGTAAACGAGTCTATTAAAGTATTTGCATGAAGGCAAAAGACTCATGGGTATACATGTATATTATTAGGTTTGAATTCAAAATACATATACATGAAGTAAAAACGTGAAAATAGGCATAGCAAGTATAAATGAAGGAATCATCAAAACTAGCTTATACATGTGCATATAGTGGGTACAAATGAGCATGAAGTGCAAACATATAAAAGTCAATTTGTTCTCACTATGTGTACATGCATACATGCAAGTTTTGATAAAATCTACATCTAAACTAGTTTATACCACATAAAGCATAAAACAACAAAAAAATCATCATGAGAAAACTAAAACATGATTACTATGTAAATTCACATGTATTTGATTCATGATGTACATTATAGAAAAAAGGTGAGAACACTAAATATGAGTTTATATAAGCATGTGTGTCTCAAATACTATACATGTATGTCAAGGATCTAATAAACATAGCATTTACACACTAATCCATAGACAATGAAAACATGCTATAAAACAAATGAATATGAAAGTATGTAAACAATAATAAGGAGTTAGGAATTGTTACCAAACCGTAGAAGGCAACTCTCCTTGTCTCCAAAATATGGTGGTCCTTTCCACCAAACTTCCCTTAAAAGTGATGCATCCAATTGATTTCCATGAAGCTCGGAACGCATTCACTCCAAGATGTCATCACTCTCACGTCATGTGAGAGCCCACACCTACATCGAGAATAGGAGGGGTGGTCTTTGGTACTCATTGTCTTTTGGGTCCATGGGGTTAGTCTCATTTCTAACCAAACAAAATTCTTTGCTAAATTTGGAGTATGTAATCTATCATAGCAAAATCTAGCAAGATGACCCTTACGACCACAATGTGTACAAGTGTACACATGAGCATACGTGTGATGGTGTCCGTGAGGAGCATGTGAATGCCGTGGAGGGTGTGCATGAAAAGATGGAACTTGTTTCTTACGAAACAAAGTTTCCAAACGTGTATGCCTTCTACACATTGGCTCAAAGTGGAGCCCAAACAATCTACACTCTTCTTAAGGAAACAAATATCATCATTGATTTTAGAAGAAGAGGTACATGCATTAGGTGATGGAACTACCCTAGCATGGCAAACATGTGCATCAATCTTATTTTGTAAAACAATATTTTTCTCTAAACAAACATCCAAATCATTTGAAATAGAAATAATCTTATTTTCAAGCAATATTCTCTTTTAAAATAAAATCTACTTTTGAAATCAAGTTTTCATTTTCTTCAAAAGTATTTCACAATCATTTTATTTTTCAAAAATTTATTTTCTTTTAATGCAAATTCTAATTGAGATCTCAATGAATCCCTTTCATTATAGACCTCAACCTTTTCTTGCAAAACATTATCAAGTTTAGAATGCAAACTCTTATTTTCATTTTCAATTTCTAGACTTTTCTTTTTCAAAATCTTATATTTTCAATCAATTTTTCACATACAATAGATAGTTCTTCATTTAAAGCATAGGCATCAAAATCATCACATGAAGAACTAGCATCATCACTATCTAAGTGGGATTCCGAATGTACCTCAAGGGAGTCATTCCCTTGGACCATGAAGCATTGTGAATCGGATTCTCCACTAGATTCCTCTTCTTGTTGGATTTAGACTTGAAGCTTGGAGGTGTTGGTGGTTGTTGTCAACTTGTTCACACTGCAAAAGCGGAATCAAGATTAGAAACATGCATAAGATATTCTTTTGAAAGCGTGCTTCTAATGGCCTCAAGGGCTTGTGCATTGGCCCCTATATGATTGCTATCACTAAGGAAGGATTCCTTGGTAATGGCAAGGTAAACTTTATGACCTAGGGTTTGTAAGTAAACGGTCATCCTAATCTTCCAAACATGAATGTTGGAAGGGTCAAACATAGGTGGGGTCATGAAAGCCATGGTAAACTATATGTGTGCAAATAAGCAAATGCAAACAATAGATTAGCAAGCAAATGGATCTCACTCCTAGGATGTTAAGCCTAATATCAGGAGCACTAGCTCTGATACCAATTGAAAGTACACCTAGAGGGGGGGTGAATAGGTGTAAGTGCTAATCTAGAAACTAAATGCTCTAAATGCAGAAGCTAATGCAAATATTGCAACACTCCTAATACAATTCAACAAGTGTAGCCGAATTTCCTTTGCAGGGCTCTGGACTAACTCCTCTTGATCCCCTTGAAATGGGTTGAGGTGCTATGTGAAGCTCTTGTTGGATGAGTATAAGTGATGCACACAAACAAGCAAGCCAAGCATATATCAATGAACAATATGTAAGATGCAAGGCAACACAAGCACACAAGAATATAATAGATAGGCAATATGAAGCAATGCTCAACACAAGCAAATATGAATGTATGGAATGAATGAATAATGCTTTGCACAAATAAACAAGAGAGAGTTGAGAGAAATTGGATCAAACGCAAACACAAAGATATGTTACGAGGTTCGAGCCCCTAGCTCTACTTCCCCGCCTACACCACCGTGTAGGATTTCCCAATCCACTATAGGAGTACCAAACTCCTCTCTCAACCTTACAAAGCCACCGAGGCTATACAACCACAATCCACCTCTACCGAAGAGGGATAATACCCGTAGCCAACAACCAACACAATCACCTCTACCTAAGAGGGATCCAAACACCACTCCGATCACCTCTACGAAAGAGGATACAAAAGAAAGGAGGGTTTACAATAAGTGGTTACAAAGACCACAAACACAATCTCTCTTTTCTTTTCTCTTTTCTTTTTTCACAAAATAAGATCCTAATAGATTAGGATAGATGATAGCTCAAGTGTGAAAACAAGGTGTTTTTGGAAACTAGCAACAAAGAAAATCTACTTGGGAAATCACTTGTAAATGATAGAAAATGAAAAACAAAACAATCTCCCAAAACCCTAGCTTTCTTTGATTTTCCAAAAACCCAAAAACCAATAAGATGAAATCTTTTTGGCTTAAAAACTCTTTTAAAAACTCTTTTAAACACTAGAGAAAGTCTGGAATTTTTCTCCTTGAAAACCTTGGCCAAAATCCCAAAGAGATGGGGTTTATATAGGCCAAAACAGAAACTAGCCGTTAGAGCTGAGCTGACAGTTCTGACAGGCAACGGTCGACCGGTCGGTCGACCGTCCAACGGTCATATTTTGACCCGTTGGAGCTACCGGTCGACCGCCCGGTCGACCCAAACAAACAGAGAGCAGAACTCTCTGCAGCGGTCGACCGTCCGGTCGACCGGACCACTGTGCTGCCAGACGTGCACAAGTCTGTGCACGTCGGTCGACCCGTGCGGTCGACCGTCCCTTGGTGCGGTCGACCGTCCCGGTCGACCGACCAGCCTGTCAGCACAAAAAAATAAGATCAGAAAATTTGGGGAAAATATTTTATAAAAATCTTTATCTTTTCTGAAAATTCTATAAAACTTGTTTTAACATTTTATATTGAAACATAAACATGTGATAAAAATTTTCAAGACATATATCAATCATATCAATTCATTTTTGTGTCTGCCAATTTTATCAAAAACCAAAACTTGTATTTTATCAAACTTGATTTTTCAATAGGAAATCTGATTTTCCTAAAACTTATAGAAATACAAAAACATGATATTTGAACATTATTAAGCATGATGCATATGGACATAGGTCCAGTATACATTCACAAAATATATCACAGTTTTGTCTTTAATTTCAAAAATATGTTTTATACCAAAACATAAAACTACATGAATAGGTACGTCAAACTAAGTTTGTATAAGTCATATAAGCATGTATGTATATAGAGCACATCTAATATACATATAAAACATGTAACTTGTTTTGATCAAACTATTCATGAAAACCAAAATCCAAATCATGAAAGTGTGTGTATGTGTATACTTGAGCATATCAACTATACTAATCTTTACAAATGGATCTAAACACACTATCTAAATTAGGATACCTGAGTCTTCTTGATGATCTCCATCTTCAAGTAGACTTGCTCCCAAACGCAATCCACCGAGTGCAAAGGTATGATCTTTAAGATTGGCACCGGAATCACCATGATAAGCTTCCAAACACCTCTTGTTGAAGCTATCACCAAACTAATATCCTGCTAATGATCTGAAACTTAGAATCACAAGATATTAGTAACATAACTACATGAGTGAGTCATCATCAAACTAGAGTGGAAGGCCTTTGGGCCAACAGGTTATTGTGAGGCCAATTTAAGGTTCAAGCACTTCGTTAGAATTTTTGTTTTATAGAGAAAGTATTTGAGTTGTAATTTTTGTGTATTTGTAAAGCTTCATGTTGTATATGTTTACTATTTTATTTGATGTTATTTATAGCACGAGTTAGATGGCTATAATCTTGATGAGTTGGATTTATAAATAAATTGGTATTATGTTGTGGAAGTCGAGAGGGGTACTCTCGAGTCAATTATATTATGATTGTTGAGATGTTATATATGAATAAGTAGGCGATGTCAAGTCAAAACATTATTATGATTGTGTGGATGAATGTTGAGTTTAGTTTATGTGTTTGGATTGAGAATAAGTAGACTGATGTTGGCCGACTCTATTGTGGTCTAGTATTGTATATCAGGTCAGATCAGTTTTTTCAAAGGAGTTGCTGTCAAAATTTTCAAGGATTTGGAAGTAATTATGATAATCTGTCTGTTAAAAAAATATTTATGCAAATTGAGAATATTAGAAAACTGAGACCGTTACATGTAGCTTAGGGCTAACGGGTCATGTCCTCGAGGAGAGATGCGATGCAAGATTTTCGGTATTTTCGTTCAAAAACAGGTGTGTTTCTGTTCTTTTTTAAAGAAATAAAAGAAAAGAATATGGTTGATCGAGAGTTTGATTTAAAGAGAACTAAAAAGAAAGTTTTTAGAGTAGAAAGGGTAAAAACTCGAGCGAAGTAAAATGAATTGTTTTTGGAAAAAGAAAAGATTTGGGCTCACTGATTACATACTATACTATGTACTTTTCTCTTGAAAGTTTAGTGCCTCCACTTTATCATAGGCAAAAGTTATGATTTGAAATTCAGAAGCATCTAAGGAAAGCAAATAAGATAGATTTTGAAATTCAACTTCGTTTAAAACCGTTCTTAATTTAAAAGTTAAACTATCAAGCGAAACAAGCAAGTATGGAATAAAAATAAGTTTAGAAATTGATTTTGAAATAAAAGTTTAAAAACCATTACACATCCTCAATGTGCATTCAAGAACACTCACAAATGCAAGGCTTAAAGTTTAGACATTCATATGAATCAATTGGGTTTCTTTTCATAAAAATCTATCAAGAGTAAAAGAGATTGAAGATATATATATATATATATATATATATAATATATATATATATATATATATATATATATATATATATATATATATATATATATATATATATATAGAAAATGTATATCAGCCCGCGGGCTGAGAGTACTCTCTCAGCCTGCGGTGACGTGGCTCAATTGTCACCTCACTGACTTGCGGCCCGCTTTAGGTAGAAGTTAAATTACCAAATACCCCTTATGATAACTTTTCCTTATTGTTTATTATTATTTTTCCCCCCTTTTATTTTTGCCGCTCTTTATAGGATATAAATTACTTTTCGCCCTATTTCTTTACCTCTTTTTTGAAAGATCTAGTTTCTCTTTTCAGCCTGCGATAAAAATTTTTTTTGAAAATATAAAATCTTTTCAGATCAAATTTTTTAGCCTGCGATAAAATTCTACTTTATAGTTTAATTTTTTTGTATATAATGTAGTCAGAGTCTTTGGTCGCATTGTACATTTAAACTGCGACCTTAGTCAAAGTCTTTGGTCGCAGTGTACATGGTTAAATGCGACCAAGGTCGCAGTGTTGTTATTGATAAAGATGGCCAGCAACTGCAATCTAGGGTTGCATTACATGGACTGCGACTTGGTCGCAGTACGTTAAGTAATTAATTTTTTTGTATATAATGTAGTCAGAGTCTTTGGTCGCATTGTACATTTAAACTGCGACCTTAGTCAAAGTCTTTGGTCGCAGTGTACATGGTTAAATGCGACCAAGGTCGCAGTATTGTTATGATAAAGATGGCCAGCAACTGCAATCTAGGATTGCATTACATGGACTGCGACTTTGGTCGCAGTACGTTAAGTAAGTGTTGTTTTATTAAGTGGTGTTTTTGGATTAAGTCATTTTTGAATCTAAATGAAAAATGAAAAGTTGTCTGTTGTCTGATGCGACTTGGAGTCACTCCGTGAGACGCGACCTGTCATAAAGATTTTATGAGATCTTTTAACGTCAAGTCTACTTTGACGAACCCCGCACCATTCGTTGTTTCCCGAAGCGGTTGTCCACGCGTCGGCTCTTCATTGGGTTTAGGCGTTAATGTCTTTTAATGCCAAACGGGCGCTGGCGGTTGGAGACCATTAATGCCGACGATTCTGATTAATGAACCATTAATTATGGTTATTATGGGCTGCCTATAAATAGGGCTCACCCTCTCCCTTTAACAGCCCATAATTAGACTGTTTTCTTTCGAGAGCAATTGCTCTGAGAATTTCCGCCTTCTTCAGAGTCTCTAACAGGGGCCTGCCTCCATGGATGAAGATGACCCTATGGACGAACTTGATCGATGTTCGTCCACAAGGAAGAAGTCATAGACCTCATCGTCCACAAGGAAGAAGTCATGGTCCTCGTCGTTCACAAGGGAAGAAGTCATGATCCCTGACGAGGACTTAAGCCTCACCGAGATCTGCTCTGACTTGATGCACCAGTCAAGCTTGCTGATAACGGATGGTCAGAGTGGGTATGGCGGCGGGGAATGTGGTGGATATAGTGGTGGGTAGCATACCTTGTGAGGTCTTACTCCCTCTCTACCCCAGAAGTGACATCGAGGAAACTCCATGCTCACTGGATAACCTTCTGGTGAAGAGATGTTCATCAACGAAAGATCGTATCCTGGCACTTTGGAGGGTCAGTTGGAATTGTAGGATTCTGCTGCCACCAGACCTCAAGAAGAAGATTGCTCTTAGTCAACAAGGGCTCTCTTGGCTCTTTTGATGTTTAGTCTTCTTGGCTACTTTGATGTTTAGTCTTCTTTGTACTGCTATATTGTAACACTCAATCTTATTGTATAACAGAGCGTTTGTATCATTTTTCACATGCCTGAAGATAAATGTCTGGACATAAATAAAAGACCTCAATAACACCACTGCTCTTAGTCAACAAGGGATCTTTTTGATGTTTAGTCTTCTTTGTACTGCTATATTGTAACACTCAATCTTATTGTATAAGAGATCGTTTTGTATCATTTGCGCATGCTTGGAGATAAATGCCTGGACATAAATAAAAAGCATATTTGTTTTTTTAATAAACTACGAACTTGGTCGCAGCCATGCATTGCAAACAAAACAACTATGACCATAGATGACACTGCGACCAAGGTCGCATAAGATACATTGCAACAGTAACTACTGCGACCAGGGTCGATACTGTGACCAAAGACTGCGACTAAGCAACTCTGCTGCTGACGTGTGTCACCTCGTCGCAGTGTTGTTGTTTACCTCGTCGCAGTGTTGTTGTTGATTAAGACTAAAGACCAGCAATAGCGACCAAGATTGCAGATTATTTTTTTAAGACTGCGGCCATCAACTGCGACCAATGTCGCAGTGTTTTTTGATTATTATAAAAGTCCACCAACTGCGACCAAGGTCGCAGTGATGTTATTGATTAAGAGTAAAGACCAGCAACTGCGACCAGGTCGCTGTGTTTTTATTAAGACTAAACACCAACAACTGCGATCAAGGTCGCAGTTTATTTTATTAAGACTACGGTCGTTTATTTTATTAAGACTACGGTCAGAAACTGCGACCAAGGTAGCAGTGTTGTTGATTAAGACTAAAGTCCAGCAACTGCGACCAAGGTCGCAGTGTATTTATTAAGTCTGCGTCCAGCAACTGCAACCAATGTCGCAACCTTTCATTTTAAAATTTATAAGGGTGAAGTAACATAATTATTAACTGCGTCCATGGTCGCAGTATATTCGTTTAGCGTAAAATATTTAAAATGAAGATTTGTAACAATTGTACAGCATTTTTCAACCAAGACATAGTAGTAAAAAATGTAATTCACACAATTAACTTTAGAAAACAGATTTATGTATATAAAAAAAACAAAATACAAATTTTTAAAATTCTAATCCTCGTCATCACCATCGTAATGAGAAAGAAGTTTGCGACTTTGATCGCAGTACTGAAGGAGGTCGCATTGCTATACGATAGCATGTTTCCTCCGGTATTCTTTATTCTGTATTAAGTATGCGACCATGGAATATTTTTTTACTTTTCAATGCTAGAAGTCGCCGTTGTCATATAAAAAGGGGTATTTTTGTCAATTTGTTTCACGATTGTTTAGGCGGGATTTTTTTGATTTTTTTGGCGCCCACACTCTGCGACCGATGTGTGGCATATATTCAGCCACGTCCCGCAGGCTGAGAAACTCTCTCAGCCTGCAGGCTGAGGTACAGTAAGCCCATATATATATATATATTATATATATTATATATATATATATATATATATAATATATATATATATATATATATATATATATTGTGATCCCAGAAAAATCATTTAGATACTCATAGTCAAGCTTAAACAAAAAGAGAAGTAAATGAACAGTGCAACATACCAAACAGTCATTCCTCTCTCTCTCTCTCTCTCTCTCACTTTTATGGACTATACTAGACAATAAAGAAGATTACAATGAAGCAACTAACTAACAAATAAGATCCTAGCTTAAAAATGAAAAGCCTAAACTTAGTTCTCCTCTTCGTTCCCTTTTCTATTCTACAAGGTGTTGTATTTATAGGAGGAGAGAAGTGGGAAGAGCGGTCTTGAAGATGGGGATGAAACGTTGGCCCAATGACCTAGATATGGCCGTTGGGCCAGATCTTTTGAGTGCATGGATTGCCTCGTTTTATTATCTTCGTTTCTTT